>JAOPJO010000118.1:11973463-11984353 GCA_027123675.1 Molva macrophthalma | reverse complement strand
TGTGTGTGTGTGTGTGTGTGTGTGTGTGTGTGTGTGTGTGTGTGTGTGTGTGTGTGTGTGTGTGTTTGCGTGTGTGTTTGTGTGTGTGTACATGCGTAGGTCAGTGTGTACATGTTGTTTTTTGTATTAAAAGTTTGTCTGTATATGTGCGTGTATGTGTGTATGCGTTTAAAGTTGAGTCTTTGTTTGTTTTAATTGCTGACAATTGTGTTTATGCTGTTTATGTATGTTTTTAATGGTGTTGGTGTTTGCTCTGCTGTTTCCTTCCAGACCTGAGGAAGAACTTTGAGCAGGATCCCCAGGGCACCGAGGTGCCTCTTAAGGGCATGATCGTGCTACACTGCCGGCCCCCAGAGGGCGTGCCATTGGCCGAGGTACATCCCCTCCCCTTTCTCCCCCCACACACACCCTCAACTTGTCACAATGTCACTTTTTCACCCTCCTCCCCAGGTTCACACCAGGAATATATCAGTATTATAGTAGTATATCAGTAATATAGTAGTATATCAGTAATATAGTAATACATCAGTAATATACTAGTATATCAGTAATATAGTAATACATCAGTTATATACTTGTATATCAGTAATATAGTAATACATCAGTTATATACTTGTATATCAGTAATATAGTAATACATCAGTAATATAGTTATACATCAGTATTATAGTTATATATCAGTAATATAGTAGTATATCAGTAATATAGCTATACATCAGAAATGTAGTAATATATCAGAATTGTAGTAATATCTCAGTAATATAATAATACATCAGTGATGTAGTAATATATCAGTAATATCTCAGTAATATAATAATACATCAGTGATGTAGTAATATATCAGTAATATATCAGTAATGTAGTAATATATCAGTAATATAGTAATACATCAGTAATATAGTAATTCATCAGTAATATAGTAATATATCAGTAATATAGTAACACATCAGTAATATAGTAATACATCAGTAATATAGTAATACATCAGTAATATAGGTGTATATCAGTAATATAGTAATACATCAGTAATATAGATGTATATCAGTAATATAGTAATACATCAGTAATATAGTAATACATGAGTAATATAGATGTATATCAATAATATAGTAATACATGAGTAATATAGATGTATATCAGTAATATAGTAGTATATAAGTAATATAGGTGTATATCATTAATATAGTAATACATCAGTTATATACTAGTATATCATTAATATAGTAATACATCAGTAATGTACTAATATATCAGTAATATAGTAGTATATCAGTAATATAGTAGTACATCAGTAATGTACTAGTATATCAGTAATATAGTAGTATATCAGTAATAAAGTAATACATCAGTAATATAGATGTATATATCAGTAATATAGTAATACATCAGTAATATTGTAGTATATCAGTAATATAGTAACACATCAGTAATATAGTACTATATCAGTAATATAGTAATACATCAGTAATATAGTAATATATCAGTAATATACCGTTAGTGATATCGAAACCACAAGCATTGTATGTATTTTATGTTTTGCAGCAGAAAAGATTTGTCGCAAAAACGTATTGAGATGGAATCGCCCTCTCTCCCTCTCTCTCCCTCTCTCCCTCTCTCTCTCCCTCTCTCCCTCTCTCTCCCCCCTCTCTCCCTCTCTCTCCCTCTCTCTCCCTCATTTTCTCCACCTCACTCTCAACCTTTCATTCCCTTTTTCTCTCTACTTATTTCTCCACCTCTCTTAAACCCTGTCTCTCTCTGTGTCTCTCTCACTCTGTGTGTCTCTCTCTGTCTCTCTCTCTCTATGAAAACAATAATGGCATTGATAGCTGTATTGGTTATGAAACAAAAAGCGACAATATTCAAATGCTCCACGCTGAGCTCCTCCATATTGTTGGCCCTCCATCTGTCTCTGGACGCATCCTTAAAGATGTATCAGGCTGCTACCTTTTTGTTTGTGTGTGTCTGTGTGTAATGAAAGATTCACAACGCGCAAATGGAGTATTGGTGTACATTTCCCCCCCCCCCCTCACAACCACCCAATAGTGCAACACCTCATGCATCATTCATGGGAAACTCAGGCTAACAAAGACAATGTTTTCAGTAAATAATGCAGCAACAAATATGTCCCTTCTCTGGGTATTGCCATAGCAATGCCCAGGATAATATCCACATCCAGGCTTGTGGTTGTACCTTTCCTAACCCCCACCCACACTTGTCTGAGAGTGTCTGAGATGTGGATGCTTTGGGCGTGTATCAGCTCTGTGGCAGTGGGGAGAGGGGAAACAGGAACCTTAACCAGCAAGGACAACAAGGACGAAGATGCAATGTTTTGGGGCAGGATCGTGTAGGGCGGTGGTTCCCAGCCTTGGGGTCGGGGCCCTACTTGGGGTCCCCTGAGATGCACATGGGGTTGCGTGAGATTGCCGACATAAGCTTTAGATGTTTGATGATCCATTTTAGCAAACTTTTTTTATCTCATAGATGTCCTGTTTATAAGAAATAACTGCCTATTGATTCATAGCCAGGAGCAAACTACTTCTAATCCCTTAGTGTGTGGTAGAGCCATGGACTTCACCAGGACGGAGATATTAGAATTGTTTTGTGGGGTGAAAACAATTGGTGTTCACAAAAGCTAAAGTTGGGGTCGCAAACATTTCCAGAGCTAGAAATGGGGTCAAGGGCCAAAAACACTTGGGAACCATTGGTGTGGCCGTTTCACTCCCAGCTGAAAGGTTCTGGCTTTGATCTCAGCAGCCTACCCATAATCCTCCTTGTGCAAGACGCCAGACCCTGACCTACTGTTGACGTGTATTCTCAACTGTGTTCACTCTGTAGCTTGCTTTGGATACAAGTGTCTTCTAAATGACTCCATGGTAGTGTTAGTCATTCAAAGTCCTCTACATTCAGAGACAGATTTAGACCCATTTTGGTTATTTTGTTGTTAGGTTCTGGCATCTGTTGTAGTATTGGGCGATTTGTTTAATTGCTAAACTATATTTCAGCCCACGACACAGCAGATTTCGTCTTATTTTGATTATTTTGTTCCAGGGTCTTGCATCTGTTGTAGCATTGTGATCATTTGTTTAAATGCTCAACACGACGGCCCAACGGTCGACTGAACCACATTTACATATTCTAATGTTTGCTTTTTTCACAAATGTTAGTTTTTCAACTATTATTTATTTTTTTCGGCCAGGAGCTAACACAGCCACCTTTATTTATTTTGTTTTTTCCGGCGTACAAATTCTGTCATGTCGCTGCCGTACCTCCTGTTTTTCTCAAGGGAAACCATATCAAACAGCGGGGAAAGAGAGATATAGTCTGGTCGCGGAGAGGAGAGTCTCGCTAAGCCAACTAATGTTATGCTGCCAACCTGCTAACGGTGGTGGTTGTGGGGTGTGGGTGGGGGATGGGTGGGGAAGGGGTTGGGTGTTAATACTCACTGGGATGATTTTTATGTAAATGAACCTGGAGACAATGGAGTTACCAGTCATGATATTGATAGAGGTAATAATCCCAACGTCAGTCAGACGCAGGGTAGGGATAATGTATCGCCTCTGAACAGCTGAAGTCTGCATTTTGGAGCAATTTCATTTGCACAAAGACCCAAAGATGGCGGAATCTCTTCGACTGACTGCACCTTTTATGGCAGCGAAGTGAAACAATAGACCCCGGGATGCGTGATGATTCAGTTAAATAGTTGGAGGTGCCGTCACAGCGGCAGCAGGGAGAGTTTCAAGGTTTTTATTAATAAAGCTAGCTCTCTCTCTCTCTCGCTCTCTCGCTCTCGCTCTCTTTCTCTCTCTCTCTCTCGCTCTCTCGCTCTCGCTCTCTCGCTCTCTCGCTCTCTCGCTCTCGCTCTCTCGCTCTCGCTCTCGCTCTCTTTCTCTCTCTCTCTCTCTCTCTCTCTCTCGCTCTCGCTCTCTTTCTCTCTCTCTCGCGCGCTCTCTCTCTCTCTCTCTCTCTCTCTCTCGCCTCTCTCTCTCTCCCTCTAGCTCTCTCTCTCCTTTACAGATATGATATGAGCAAAATCCAATATTACTGGAGGACAACTGTATTTATATAGATAATTTCAAAGTGGCTTTAGTAAAGAGAGAATGAATTCACTGCTGGTGTAGGTTTGTATATGTTTTTATATATGTTTACTTTAAGGGGAATCATTATGCTCAAATCAAATAAAAATGAGAACTCTCATGCTCCTTCTCTACAACCACCCACCAAAAGACAAACAAACAAACAAACAAACAGCAGTTTCCATCCGTTCCACCCTCATTACCAGCCGCGGAGTTCTGCACCTAAAAGGGATTCATCATTAATCCATTCATCCCAAAGTTCACCCAAAGCACTTCAAATGTAATCATCATGTGATGAACACAAACATCTCCTCAGCCTGGTGAGGGGTGGGGTTTCACCCCAAGGACACAGGGAAGATTGTGACACATCCTGACGTGGCTCAGAATGCCCTTCTGGTATCATTCAGATTGGCTTGGATTTGTTGATCTGATTTCCTGAAAGGCATGGCAACATGGGGAGGGGGTGAGCGGTGGAAGGTTTGGAAAGGCAGAAGGGGTGGGGATGGGGTGGGGTGTATGAACTAATGAAACCCCCCAGTTTTGATTGAAATGAATGGAGCAACGGAAAAAAACACAATCCCACCATACGTACGTAATTACCTTCCTGTCACTTCCACTTCCCTTCCAACGGAGCGGATGAGGCGACGTTGGGCCCGCAGTCATGGAGTTATTAGTTATTATCCTCCCACCAGGAAATAGGTCATTATTCAGACGTTTTTTGGGAGCCAAGCTTCGCCTTGTTTGTCAAGGTGAAGCTACAACACAGGGTAGTACAAAAACGGCATATATTAGCATTAGCTATTTGTTCACACCACTTTATACCAGATTACAATAATAACACTACTAGTATTAAACGATATACGTTTGCTATTTTGGGCCCAAGGGCTTATTCCCAGATTGTGGGGCACGATTGTGGAGTTCAGACACCATTACTTTGCAAAAGGATTCTGTATTGTTGTGTGCTCGCCACCTCTTGTAGCGATCCAGCTGGGCTGGAATGGAGGTCAACGGGTCAAGCTGTCCATCGTTTGAACAGATCCAGAACCAGAATATCGCCTCTACAGGCTGCTATTCCCCAGCAAAGTGAGCGGCAACTGTCACAGGCAGTGGTCCATACACGCCAACTTCCTAATACAGGTGTTTGATTTCAACATCATTTTCAGTAATCATTTTCTTGACTCTTCCAACACTGCAATATTATTTTTCTTTATTTTACAAAATGAAACAATATCACTGATTTCAGCATCAAATCAAATCTCTTCGATTATTCCGCTAATCAAACCCAATCGCACCGAATCCTTTCAAACTAAATGTACCGCTCTTCGTGTATCGTATCGGCGCTGATGTAATCGAGTTGTGTATCAAATCGCTTAAAGGAGGAATGCACATCCCTACTAAATAGTTAAACAGTCACTAGAATGAATCTCAAGGAAGGCTGCCTCATCATCACGCTACAAACGACAAAGACATGAGACCGGCCTACACGTGTTGTGTGTGGGGCCAGCTCATTAGCACTCGCTGCTATCTTAAGTGGAAGAAATTGACCAATTAAGCTAATCAGTCTTCTGTTCCTCCACCGGCCTTTGGCTTATCAGGCTGCTTTGAGGCCCCTTATCAGGCTGCTTTTGAGGGGGGGGGCCCTCACATTCTGCAGGGCCTACACCCCTAACGGGCCCACCACGACTATTACCACAGTATTTTGTTATATATTTGATGTATTATTGTGACGAAGCGATCGTCACTGGCTGTACCTGCGGTACAGCCAGTGATTCTGCGTGATTCTGCGTCATTGTATGGAAAGCCATTTAAGTCAATATTAAATAAATAAATATGGCTACAAAATAAATAAATATGGCTATGAAGTAAAACCTAAAATAAATAAATGAGGCAATGAATATATAAATGTATATAAATATATAAATGAGTCAATATAGTTTCATAAATAAATAAATACGTAAAAAAATAATATATATACACAAAATAGTTATGGGGGGCCAGCAAGGCCCTGGGTTCTAACCCTTAAGGCTGCGCTGCCCTTGACCAGCAGGCTTCTCTGAGCAAGATGCTGAAAACCCTTACTTGCTCCAAAATGCCTCGAATTGAAAATTCACTTTGGATTCAAAAGTCTGCTAAATACAAAAGTAAAAGCACAATGAAAAACACACAAGTAGGAAGAACAACAAAGCTAGCCTTCGTAGCACTCAAAGGGAGGGAGGGAACGCAGAAGTGGATAAAACAGACCGTAAACCATGTGGGAGTCAGTGCCTTTGAGGATAGTGTGACTCGCCTGGCAGTCTGAGGGTTGCTGGTTCGAATCACGTGGCAAGGTCGACACCTCCGTGGATGTGCAAATCCGCGTGTGTGCAATGTGAACGGGTGACTGCGAGGGCATCCATTGTGAAGCACTTCGACTTCCCATGAGGTTAGACTTTATAAGTGCAATCTAAAAACCACAAAATACATACCGTATGAAAAAATGGACACCATCCAAGAGAGAGACTTGTGACAGCGCTGCAGAGATCAGCCGTAGGGCGGTTGCGTTGGTGCCGACGCCATGAATGCCGCAGAAGGGGGAGATGTGTGACAGCTGGGGCGACGCCTCTCTGCCGACGCCTCTCTGGTGCAGCTGGACGTCAGTGGAAGTGACTTGCAGTGTCTCTGCATTTTCTCACAATGTCACAACGGCAAAACCCCAAAAAACACCTTAAACCTGAACTGAACCGCCTTCTTACACCAGGGCGTGTCAAAAAGCTCTTTCATACCCACCCAAAGATGAGCATCAAAAGCATGCAGGAACAGTTGGTTCTCGATGGATTTGAAAAGAGACTAAAGTACTGCAGAAAGAGGCACCCCCATGCCCCCAAAAAGCCAAAGTAAACATCGCATCACATGAAGGAGCGTGTGTTTGGACTGAGCTGTGGTGTCTTTTGAAGTGTCAGACACGTGATGAGTTGGTGAGCGTGCAAACGAGTCCTCCAGGGAACTCCGGGATATCTTTAATCATAGGTGTAGCATGGATATGAAAGACATGCCCCCCCCTCCTGCAGAGTGCAACCCACCTCTAATATTATGAAAGAGGACACCTGCTCTTAAATTAATCATATGATCAATCGCCTAAGTGTCAGTAGGAGGCCTAATTAGGTGACACTTGATGGATCAGTGGACGGATCTTTTTTTTTTTTTTTGTGTTTCCAAAAAATGTTATACAGTGTAATTTACCCTGAAGCATTTTGAGATGTACGATGGACTAGGACCCTTACACGAGTGTGTGTGTCTGTGTGGTTGTGTGTGTGGTTGTGTGTGTGTGTGTGTGTGTGTGTGTGTGTGGTTGTGTGTGTGTGTGTGTGTGTGTGTGTGTGTGTGTGTGGTTGTGTGTGTGTGTGTGTGTGTGGTTGTGTGTGTGTGTCTGTGTGTGTGTGTGGTTGTGTGTGTGTCTGGTTGTGTGTGTATGTGTGTGTGTGTGTGTGTGTGTGTGTGTGTGTGTGTGTAGTTGTGTGTGTGTGTACTTGTGTGTGCTTGTGCGTGCAGCAGATATATTGCTTATATTACTATTTGGTTAGAATGATTTAGTTTTGTTAGTAAGCCTTGTCTGGGGTATGGGCTCTTCGGTGAGAAACAATCATGTTTCATACTCGATAGCAGACTTAACTATAACTCCCCCCGACGATCAATAATCAAAACGGTAATCTTGTAAATCCAATCCTGAAGCTTAGGAGCTAGGAAGAACGTTTGGAGGGGCTGTTTCATCTTGTGATTGTAGGGGGACTCAATCTTTGCGTTTCTACGAGGTGGATTATATTTTAAACCTCCGTCCTAATACCCGTAAAACAATGATTCTGTTTTTTTACGGAAGGATCGAATGGCTGTGAAATGATTCCTCGCTTCTTAAACAATGCGGCCTTCTGCCTGCTACCAGGCACCCGGTTTCATCTGTGTGTCTGTTCAATATTGAATATAGGTCAGTGCCTCTGTGTTCAGGCGATATTAACGCTGGATAAAAAAAGGCTTGTAAGTAGAATGACTTTGTGGCTCAGGCCCGTGGTTCATAAAAGTAATGAGGTCTCGGTCTCCTTCTACTGGAATGGCAACGACTGGCGAAGGCACTGAGCATCCCGTTATTATATACAAATGAATAGTTGCAAAGGTAGATTGGAAAGACAAAACACATGTAGCTCCTCAAATGCTTGTCAGATGTTTAATATTCCTCAATATTAAATACGCATCGGGAGGATTTTTCTCCGAGTGATTATTTTGAAATGGAGCCAGTTACTAAGTACAATAATTGCTTTATCTAATTATTTCAATCATGTATCTTCCCATCGACAATATAATTTCTTAATGTATTCACCATCAACGCGTACATCTGTCTATCGCAAAGTTAACCATTAACTCATACAAGTAGGTAGTCACAAGAAACTATGATGAGTACACATCTTTGCCTCGCCCAGATAAGCTAGCCTTTGGTTAGCGATGGCGACGATAAACAAATCTCTGTGACTTAAATAAAAAATCACAAATGACAAAAAAAACATTTGAATTGGATCAGTGGAGCTGTATGGACCAGTAGGGGGTAGCTTAGAGAGTGATGTCAGTGGACAGATTATGTTGTTTTACTCTAATCCCCACAACTGTTTCCATATGAGGAGCAAACTGCTCTAAATATCTATCAAAACAAAGATTTGGCGCAAAACGGTACAAAAGAGATTTGTACCGTCTACTCTTGTTTTTTTTATCCTCTCCAAACATATACATGATGTCAGAGAACCGCGTTCCAATTTCAATGTCTTGAAATGCATCAGCTCCCTGTAGGGGTTTGACGTTGTAATCGTTCGACAAGTGTTCCATGCTCTTCTATATAAACGTCATTTCTGAGGGGTGGGGGGGGATTAAGTACTGAGAAATGATCAGAGGTGGAAATATGGACATTTTTGTTGATGTTCCTCGATGACAGTTCGATCTACGACAGCTCCCACAGCATCCGTCATGGGTGAGGGGTGGGGGGGGGGACGGTGGAAGTTTGAATGTGCAAACGGAGGTTATAAATAAACGGTGGCTGGGGAGGGAGAGAAAGAACTGAACGAAGCCCTCTCGCACGACTATCAATGACTTAGAATAAGAACGAAATTAAAGGCATGATGAAAGACTTCTGGGCCCATCAGAAGAAGAAAACAGAAGCTGGACACTTGTGACAACGCGCCCCCTGATTTATTGATTTCACAGCTCAATTTTTCTTTCGGGGTGCTGCGAAAGAGCAAAGCAATCTCGGAGCGTGCTGGCTGTTGTTATATTCCCTCGGCAAATAGGCACTCCCCAGCACACACACGCAGACACACGGAACACACACACACGCACACGCACACACACATACACAGGGAGCGCACACACACACGTACACAATGAACACACACAGATCACGAAACAAACACACACAAACACACGGAACACACACAGAGCCCACACGCACACGCACCTGTAAACAATCACGAACACACACACACGTACACGGGGCGCGCACACACACACACGTACACAGAGAACACACAAAGATCCCGAAACAAACACACAAACACGGAGCACACACACAGAACCCACACGCACACGCACACACATGTAAACACACACAGCCACGCACACGTACACGCACACACGCCCATTCTCTCCCTCTCACACACACACAATCTGTCACAGAGACATTTGTACACTGCACGACACACACGCGCACGCGCGGACACCCACACACACACACACACACACACACGCCTCGAAAATAATGTTGGCTTTTTAATCCTCAAACACACAGCCATAAATCAACAGGCCCCTCCCCCCCGAAGCCCAAAGTCAGTCTCCTCAATGAACGGCTCAGGCCAACGACGCACTAATAGCAATTTACAGGGCCAGTCAGGCAAGCCGAGCAGCGGCCAACAGAGCGTTCCTCCGTTTGTAATTCCTAATTACGTTCACTCACCAGAGCCGCCGCTGCATTAGTAATGGTAGGATATCTGCCCGGCGCCCAGCCCCTCCCTAACGCCCGCGGTCGGTTACGTCATACAGATCACCGCAGGCTCCTGTCTGGACTCTAAAAGACACATGTCAATTCAACATTAACATTTTGAAGGAATTTATCCCTGCAATGTTTTACATGTTCGAAAATGTGTTTCACCTTGGACTCAGTCCCACGCATCAGACTTTAGACTCATACCTAAGGTCTGAGGGACAAGGAGCTCAAAGCCGGCTGAACGGGGCGTTTCACTTTCCTTCGCTTCATATTTTCTTTTCGGCCAATCATGTTGCTGGAGGCGGGGGATCTGCAAGCGTGTAATTGGTGAACACAAACCCGGCCAGCAGTATTAAACTGTCGTAAACACCGTGTGGACCTGCCACTGTAGAAAATGCGTTTTTTAAATCCCCTTCTGAAAGCTTCATCCACTCGCGGGATTGAGTTTTTCGTCTGTACAGTTTCTCCATAACAAAACAGGGAACAAGGCATAACTCCTCCCTCGGAGCCCAGCATCCGAGCCGTGTCGCCCCAGAAGTTCTGCTGCAGCATGGTAGGACTGCTGGATCCCAGATCACTTTGGACTCAATTCAAAGTTACTGACCCAGTTGGACTATCTTACTCTTGCACATAAAACACATTATGTCAATAAGCCGCACAGTATGCAGGTATCGTTGTATCAGCCATATGGTGTTCTCCGTACGCTCACGCCACATTGTGTACGAGGGGGATTTGAAATTGTGTGAGGGTGGAGTTTTCTTCTTCTCGTATCTCCAGGTGTTTTCTTTCAGTAGCATTATATATAATTATATAATTATATTA
>JAOPJO010000118.1:11922061-11934529 GCA_027123675.1 Molva macrophthalma | reverse complement strand
TATATGTGTGTGTATATTTCCCTCCCTGACATTTCAGTGGGCCCCAGCTTGTTAGTTTATATGTATTAACCTGTTCTGCGTCTCTGAGGATCCTGTCCATACATGGATGTCTTTCCCCTTCTCTGTGTCATCAACACGAGGCTGTACTAACCCTGTGTGAGTGTTTGGATGGGTGTTTTCGATGGGTGGATATAGTAGATGGATAGATATATAGTTAGATAGATCGCTATATGGATAGATTAAAAAAAACATGAACGATGGTTCTGAATAAAAACATTGTTTGCAATTGCATAGATATATAAAAACTATATATATATTAAGGTTCACAGTCACTGCTATTGCCTATTATTTTAATTGGAATATGAATATAAATAGCCTAATTAATAGAGATAGTTTGTTGAATAAAAATACTACATACAGCACATTTGTCATTTTCACAGATTTCATCCCAGATCATTTAAATAAAGATCATAATCCAAATTGTTTTGACAACCGTTGCTGAGGGCCAGGGTGGTTGTAGCCCTACAGGTTGGCGCTTTACAAACAATTCATATAACGCTTTCACGTCTTTTCAATTCGGCCCGTATTGTTCAGTAAGCAGTTTTGTAGCTACTTATAATGCTTTATGCCAACCACTGATGAACGTTGGAGAGAGGCCACATCTCCAACCACCTCACGCCAGTCCGGTCGGTTCAGGTCCAGCGTCTACCTTAAATATGACTATGAAGGAAATAAAACAGGTTCGAAAATCATTGTAGCAAAAATATACAATGTTATTGACCCATACATTATAATTAAACTACCAGGTACTATCAACGAGGAATGCTGTTTTCATTTCAGATCATCTCTGATCTAAAAAGGGAAAACTTCAATCTGAAACTTCGTATATTCTTCTGCGAGGATAGCTTACAGCGGCGAAGTGACGGACCTGCTGGGGAGGACGACGTCCGCCGAACGGTACGTAGTTACCATGTAGACATACAGAGACACCGCTCGGACCCGTGGCTAAGAATATGTCCACGGTTCTGCCATATTGGAGAGGCCAAGACTGGCCTGTAAACAAAGCTGCGGTTTTTCTGGATATAAAGCACTATAAAGTATACAATTTCTCAACCGATTTCAATGAGTCGTTTTTACATTCATATTTGATCATATTATATATATTTCAGATCAAATCTATTAATATCGGTTGTTTTACTCGTATATCATAAACCCTTGAATAAAAACAACTCATTGCAATCTGTTGATAAACAGATTGCAATAAATCCAAGGCCAATGCGTCGTCTACGTACACATCTATGGTCTATTTTAGCTACCCCATGGTCCGTAGAAAACAGGTCAACATTTTCGTACATTGTTGTTCGTATTGTATGCGGCCCAATTTCAACCATGCCCAAAACATGACCTTAGAAGAAGCAGGAATTAACTGAACTAGGTACACCGTTATTATGATACATCAATGAGGTGGACCCGAGTGTTTTTGTAGACAAATAGGCCTAGTAATCACAACCCTTTCCTGCAATTTCAGAATATTGACCTGCAGGTGGAAGTTGAGACGCTGAAAGAGCATGTTAAGAAACTACAGAAGGCCTTGTTTGAAGCGCAGTGAGTGTAATGGGCTTTCATTGTATAGAGGCAACAAACGAAAATGTCCCTTATGCAAAGGCAAAATGTGCCATCAACTTTTACCACTGCTATACAGAGAACAAACCCAACGTGAGACACCTGAATCCAACAGGCGAATTGCAAAACTGGAGAAGGTAATATAAATGTGTATAGGCTTGTAGCCATCGCCTATGCTTATAGCCTGGTCCACTTCAGCTCATCATTTTTGGGGTTCAAACTCAACTGAAAAGAATCATCAACCTGTTATGGGTTTTTTCATTAAAAAAATATAGGATTTACTGGAAAGGTACAACAAAGAGACGGAAGAACAAGACCTATCGGTTGCTATGGAGCTCAGAATAAAGGATCTGGAGACTGGCAATCTGAAACTGGAAGCTAAATTGCAAGAAAAATATAAAGTTATACTGGTAAAAGACTCCTTATTAAATCGAGTACACTAGCTCATCTTCTCTCAAAAAGCAAAGACATGCACAAAGACACTACAGACATGTCTGTGGACGAAAGATATCGCTTCAAAGCTATCAAATGACCAGTCACCAACGCAAGATTCCTGTGTGATGAAATGTTTGTAAGAGCATATCCGAGACATTTTCACATCTTTTCATCTTTTCCCAGGCCTTGGAGAAGGAGCTGGAAAACGAGAAAGTAAAATGTGACGCTAAACTCAGTGAGCTACAATATGCGTTGGCTGAAACCAGAGAATGTTTGTCAGAAAAAGATTTTCTACTGTCCGAGAAAGAGGTCGAAATGGAGGTGCATGAAGACACCATCAAGTCCCTCACTTGCAGGCTAAGGCAACATGTACGAACGTCCACAACAATGGTTTTTAATATGTTTTTACCACGTTGACTTTTGCTTCGCTTGACTGACTTGACTGGTCATTTTTCTCTTTAACAGAAATGTGTGTGTATTGAAAACACTGGCGATTGGCCAGTAGTAGAACTACAAGAGCAACTGAAAGACATAGATGAGGCCTTGGATGTAAGCAACTTAATCAAATAAGTATCTCTTGAACAGTGTTATGTTGTAAAAATGTTTTAAAACAAAAGTTGATATTAATTAATAAAAAAATATTTTTGTGTCTCAGAGAAAAGGTGCCAAATCACCACTTGTGACACAAGAGAAGAATAGTGATTTTGGTGCACTCGGGACTTCGGTTCACCAGATCGAGATCCAGATCCGGCCCTCCTCTTGTGATTGGGTCATTTCAGCGTTCCAAGACACCATCAATGTAGGTTGGGTGATTATGTTTGGATAGGAATTCTACCTGGTCCTGTTAGCCAATAAAGCACTAGGTTTTATAAGGGTTGAAAATAAGGATAAGGAGCCACTTTATTAATTATGAGTGACAATAGATTAATCTATTTTAAGATGTACTGTATATCTCAATTAAAAGTTTAGCCATCATGCATACATTGCTGCATGTGCAAAGTAAAATTAATCATCAGTTTTCGGAAGGTGATTCAGTATTCAGTATTTTTATGTTCTATTCTGTTCATTCTTTGTTCTTAAAGTGAGTTGCAAAAAAACAGTAAAACAACTCCTTTTGATGTGCTCAAGAATATTTAAAAAGTTAGTTTTAGCTACTCTCAAACTGACGACTGCTGAATGAAACAAGCAGAAGCGGATCTTGAGAATTTAAATGATTGCACTCAGTAGATCACATAAAATATCTCTGTAACTGCAGTTTATATGTTCCAAGTTTGTTGTTTTTTCAGAAATGATCTAGAGAGACGTCTCACTGACAATTTTGGTTTCAGAGAAAGGAAAATGGAGAAAGACAAGTGACAAGCAGCAGTCTGAGGTCTGAAGCTGAAATGCCAGGCAATCAGGTTGAAGAACAGAACATCAGACCTCAGAAAATAAGGCACTTTAGCTCTCAGGGAAGAGGGAGATTGCAGTCTGACAGTTTGGTTGCACAGGACAGTGAGATAGCTCCCACTGAAGACAAGAACAACAGCGGCCTTCAACATCTGCAGCCAAGGATAAATAAATCAGAGGAAACTGCCGCAGTGTTAGCCGATAAGCACAATCACTGTCGAGGGTGCACATCCGTGCGGGATCGAATTGATACAAACACCAAAAAGGTGAAGGCATTGGAGAGGAGAGTGAAAGAGATGCAAGGCCAGGTCGAGGAAAGCAACAGAAAATTAGAAGTGCTTGAAAAAATGCTGCAAGACATAAATGCCACTGTTTCTGACCAAACGACTCAACGACTGGAACTGATATTCTCTGATGCTAAAGTACACAATATGTCAGCAACAGAAAGACAACACTCAGGGCTGTTCGACGAAGGCTACGGATCAGGCACGGATCAGAACCTCTCGTCTGTTCGTTTGGACACGGTGAGGGATCAAGAAAGAGACTATAGGAGATTGAAGATCAGGTTAAGCGCTTCCGATCGTCTAAGGAAAGATCTGGCAGAGAAGGCGTCTGAGGTTGAGACCCTGCAGAATGAACGTAAACATCTCCTGTGTGAGAAATCCAAGCTGGCAGAAGGTCAGAGACACGCACACCACAACCTCATGTCCCTTGAGCATGCTCTACACTCTGCCAGGAAAGAGATTGAAAGGTAGACATACCTATAAAACTTTCTATATAGGACTAAAATCTATGAAGTTCCTATACAACTATATTGTTCTAACTATATGTAAAGCTAAAGCCTAACAAAATACATAATACATAATATGTATAACTAGATGAATAATAAATAACTATGGAGGTATGGGTATTATTTTATTATTGAAATGTACATTTTGTTTATTTTTGTTTTAACTGTAATGTTTGAACTTTCATATTTTTAAGTTTAATGGTGCAAATGAAGCCAATGGAGAAATTGCACTGCAAGGAAATGGTGCACATGTCTGTGGTGCCACAGGATTCCAAACAAACAGTGCTTCCAGTCAATACCTCAAGTGAGTACTGAGTGGTCATTATGTCTGTCTGCCTGTCTGTCTGTCTGTCTGTCTGTCTGTCTGTCTGTCCGCCCACATACACACTCCAGATATTTAAAATAGATAATTCATGTGACATTCCTCTGTCTATATTCACATCTGCTCCCTCCTCAGCAGATGGTCATGCATTGTCTAATGTGTTGAGTTATGTGTTTGGACTGCATTATAAAGTCTTGCTCATGGTCCTGCAGGTCTCTCTATTGATCACAACTTGTTTGACAAGTTGAAACTATACTCTCCACCAGGGGCGATACTAGGATTTGACCTTATATATTACCTTATACAAGACTTACATTAAGTAACATCTGCAATGGTTTATCATGTAGGCTACTGGCTAGGGGAAAGGGGGACATCCAGGACTTTGATGATTTGATTGGGTTATATGTTATACATCCGTGGGTTATATATGTTTTAGGAGAATTTGCTGATTGGTCTTTCAACTCCTTTCAGACACTGTTTTCATTCAAACTATCAGCCTCCTAACATTTTGGATGAAGCCTAAATAAAAGTGGTTAGCTTCATTTTATAAAATATGAATGACTGGACATTTTCAGGGGGACTGAGATTAAATGGAACCTGAAATCGCCCTTGCTCAACACTTTTTTGACGCAGGAACAGACTGTGGAAGCAGGACTCAGAAGGACTCCTTATCTTCTCCACTCTCCTGCGGTATCAAACAGAAGATAAAAGAACGGCCCGTTAGTCATACAATGCACGGGAAAATGCACCGCACCAGAATTGAACCTCTTGACTGTGTCAGTCGTCGTCCTAGAGTTATAAACATTAACTACTTGGAGCATGGCAAGGACAGCTCGTCACTCAGGAATCTCTCCGAGCTGAGTAGGTCAGCTGGAGAGGACTCGGCTGGAAATCTTTTGTTTGTATACATTTCAGGCATACATGTGTGAATGCCTGAATGTATTTGTTTATTTGTTGTGTGTTCAACTGTGTGACCTAAACTTTGATTTTATACAACTTATGTATTCATTTGTTTATATATCCATGCATTTGTGTTTTTGTTTATTTTGTTTATATTCGGTATGTCAAAATAAATTACAGTGTACAATTACCATACAAATACAACAGTTATATTTAGGGTTAAGCTTACAACCAAAAAAGAATCATCTTGCACATTTGTTCATGTTTGTAACCACAGGCAATGCAGAGACCCTGAAGTTGAGTACTAACAGCCTTCACCACAGTGGCCTCAACGCAAACAAGTATGGATCTGCTGCAGCCTCCTCTTCACACTGTTCCTCAGGATGGTCCACCAACCCTTACATGAGCCCCAGTCTCGCCCACGATGACATCGGCCTTCAGCGAATCGTAGCGGAGGTCAAAGTGTTGACCTATGGGATTTCTCGGGTTCTAAGCAAAGCCCACGATGGAAGAAGTCCCGGTTACTCCGAGTCAAGTGTGAGTGCTGCCGATCGTTTTTCATTCTCGAATGGGTTGCTTACTATAATTGGCATCTCCTGCCAACAAATTCCAATATATTGTGTCAGTATATCTGTTTAAAAAAGGCAGACATTATGAGAGATGCCTTCAAGAGTAATCCAATTACCTATCAGCAAAATACACCATACTGTTTACATTATGTTCTTGTTTATTTGTTGTTTACTTGTTCAATTTTTTTAATAGTTCATTTAGAACCATTAAAGTCTCAGGAATGTCCAAAGATTCTATTTTGGCCTGTCAATTTCACCCACCTATGTTTGCAGGATCCTTACTCAGAAAACGTGAAGCTAAACAAAATAATCAAGACATTAAAAAAGGAAAAGTCAAGCAACAAGAGGATACTTTTTGAGGCTCTTAAACGACTTCAAAGGGTCAACCAACGAAAACTGGAACGGCTTTGTGATTAGTTAATAAAGTCAAACCTGCTAATAGACATTGTCAAACAAACCAAAGCATGAATGCATACTTCACCATTAAATTTGTCATCGTAACAAAACGTTTTCAATACTTTTTTTAGGACTATGCCCTGACGGCCACAGAACAAAAAGTGAGTTACAATAAGGGAAAGCGACCCTGATGAATATTGTTGCTTCGCGCGTCCCGTAGCCAGCTGTTGTGCTACGCAGACTGCTGCTGTCGCTAGCTGGCTGTAAAATCGAACTATTAAGCAATATCAACACACAAGATCACCGAGAAAATGGAGGTCAATCAAGCAAAACAGGAGCATCTACTTGCATTAAAAGGTGGTTTATCACAGGATTCCACATACATATTTCTTGCTACTGCTATGCTATGTTGTTAGCTGCTATATGTACAAGCTAAAGACACTTCTTTCCAACCACTGACATCTGCCGTTTATTATGTTGACTTATTAAGAACGATAGATAGCACTGCTGCGATACTCCGAGACCCCATGCTATGATAAGCTATAATAAGATACACGCCAATCATACGCACTGGATAATACATCTAGTATGCTAACGCACTGGATAATACATCTAGTATGCTAACATAGCTGCGAGCTTTACCCTCAAAATACGGAGAAAGATAGTTGTAATTAACTTGTAATAATGTTCTTCAAGCTGTTCAAATGCAAAGAGATAGTATAACACAATTGACTAACTCACATAGAATAACAGCACAGTTAACCAGTCTATATGAACATGGGTTACATGTTAAAGGGACGATCTCGTACATCACATGCAAATAAATGTCTAAGTGAGGTATGAGGATGAGGTAACACAATGGTGATTGAGCATATGGCCACTGATAAAAGCCCTTGCATTTGCAGTATTATGAATGTTACGAACTTGGTCAAAACGTATTGGACCAATGTGTTTACCACACGAATCACTCAAACCACACAAAAAATATACATCCACGTCACCTCCCGGACTACATGCACATATGTATATAGAGATATACAAGCTCACTCACTACTTGTCCGCACAAACTAGTTCAGGGCAAATAGCCTTACCATCTGGAAAGATGCATGTGCCATCTAATATTTCCACCTGCTAGGAAAGAGACATGTTCCAGAATTCCAGGAAGCAAAACCCATCAAAGGGAGGTTGTTTGAGTTCATGCCAACATAATGGAGACAGAACTGTCATCGATGATAACACACAATCCATTTGAATCGGGAAATATATGTTTTACTGACTAGCATGTTTGTTATTTATTTTTTTACAGTAATGCGGTTGACAAAACCAACTCTCTTCACAAACATGCCAGTGACATGTGAAGATCGAGACCTTCCAGGTAAGTCAAGTTCACATAAATCCAAGTCACTCATCCATATTAGATACAGTATTTGGTACCTATTAGTTAGTTAGTTTGATGATGATAACTATGTTCCTGAAAACCACGTCCCTGCTTTAATATCATAAAAAAAGGTCTGATCCATTCTTATATTTACATAGAGTAGAAGTCTTTGAAATATGACATATTGATCCGTGATGGTGTCTTATAAATGATTTTGTCATATCAGTCATTTATTTTATATAGCGGTTCTATTCCTAAACGCTTACTGAAGCTATTCATTGGTAAATAAACACCCCCTCTCAGATCTAAGAGATCTACTGCCATAGGAAGAAACCCAAGTTCGAAGAGAGTGTACAGTGTTTGTGTTTCCTTCTGTCTGACCCAATCCTTTCGCAGCAATGTGATCAGGGTTGGTTACCGAGCCACGCACAGCCCATAACTCACCCAGACACTTCTGGGTAAGGAGGCGGACTATTAATAACAGAGGAGGGAGAGAGATAAGGGAAAGGCCTCTCACACTGGAAACAAATAGGATTTTTTATTAATGAGGACGTTTGTGGCGTTCTGTGTTTTGTAGCGTGCGAAGCTAACTACACTAACGGTCATGCTTGCACTTGTGATCCCGTTAAGTAGAAAAGGAATGAACCTTGTGGAACATATGCATTTGCAAGGCAGTTTACCAAGCGGATGAGCCGCAGCCTGAAACAGTAACTTCAAAAGAAAGAAAATCAATCGGAGATATTTATTTGTTTAGTTATTGTTGCTAAATACAAAGACCCGGTCATTTACCTTGCAACAGATCAGGGGTTGTTTGTGGGCGCTACATGAATCACAGCCGCAGCACTTCCATGTAATGTCTGCGGGCAAACTGGTGCACTGGGTCAGCTTCATTCTGCTGGCATGGTCTTCTGCCAACCTGTCATCTGACTGCAGCCTGTTTTCAAATGCACACCAGCGTTTCTCACACCATGGGTCGGGGCACAGCACCTGGCTGTGGAGCAGTGGCTGCCCAGCCGCACGCCAGGAAATAGTTATATTTGATTTTTGGCTGTTTAAACCAGCACTTCACCTTTGTTGATATGTGCCCCAAATACTCCTTTACCCATCAGACCATAGAATTTGCAGTCAACCAATCACATTTGACAGCACTCTGTTTCAAATCAAAACTGACTGCACCAACCACTGATTGAAAACGGACTCCCAATTTATTTGGACATTTATGTTAATTTGGCAGCTAAAGTTCTGTGCATAATGCTTCTTATTTATGTAGGCCTCAGTGGGCCCCAGAGGCTGAGGGTCCAGCCCTAAGGGACCCTGGCCTACATACGTTTGAGGAAGGCTTGCAATATTGGCTTCATAAATACTATGCCTAGGAACATGATATAGTTATATATACAGTTGTTACTGATATCGTGTTGATAGATGGATTCAATTTATTGACCATCAGTTACAGTTTTATAGGCATAGTTACATCTAAGTTGTCATTCCGTTTTATGGGTCATCGGTAGAGTTTTGTTGTGCGCGTCGGATCCTTCTTAACTGCTTGGATGCAGTTGGCATCATCCACAGTTTATCACCCAGGGGCCATTCCCTACCTTGGGTAAATAGGTCATGTGGAAGTATTGGCATAACATTGCATGGTTACAGGGAAATGTGTTGGCCTTAGATTCTCTATCTGAATTCACTGTGAGTCGCTTTGGATAGTATTAGTAAATAGTTAATCTTTTAATTTTCCATAATGTCTTTAGAGTTTATTGAAATAATAGCTTTTTTTTAGCTTTTAATTCCATGTTCCACTAAAGGTTGAGCTGTAGTAACATGAGATAGCAAACTGTGATGAATGGGTTCTGATTTAGACTTGAGTGTTCCCTATACCAGCCTACTATGCTTACAACGAGGGTCACACTGAAAGATTTATTGCAAATCTTAACACAGCTGTGCAAGAGTAGAGAACCTTTCACGCCATCAGTTTCCTACCCTCCTCGGCTATTTCCATCAAACCCCACTCTGGATGACTAAGGGATACTAAAGTCCACCTATTTCACTATTTGGTGGGACAGACATTTGTGGTTGTCAAAGGCTAAATAACAGGTACAGGCAACAAACAAATCTAGGGGGACTTTAGTTACATATCCACCTGTAAACAGTTTCCTTTTTCAGTTTTCAAATTTCCCATGTGTGGTACATTCATATTTCTATTGTGACTGTAGTTTATTTATTGTTCACTAATAACGTACGTAGGTAATGGTGAGATGCCAATGTTGTGAAATAAAAGAGTGTGAGCTGTCATAACTGCTGAATCTATTTTGCCGTGCTTCTTGTGAATAACTACTATAACTTTTTTGCTCATCACACCTCATGGTGAGACAATGATCTTTTTGTGTGCCTTCACAGGTGATTTGTTTGGTCAGCTTATGAAATCGGACCCATCCACTATTAAAGGGGCTGAAGCATTGATGCTGGGAGAGATGCTCACGCTACCACAGAACTTTGGGTAATCATTGTTGCCAATAAAGTTCCACCACGTCAGCCGGCAGAACCTGATTCTGCTGCTAAATCAGTATTCACTGCATAAACATCCATGTTAGGAGTTCCACCAATTGAAACTCGTTATTTTTGGGACGCCTATAACAACATTGTTTTTCCTGATGTATTTTGCAGAAACATCTTCCTAGGCGAGACCTTCTCGTGTTACATCAGCGTGCACAATGACAGCACCAAGGTGGTGAAAGACATCTTGGTCAAGGTACTGTGCTAGAGGGAAGCTAGCCTCTTCAAAGCACGCAGAACTGCAGGCGTGGAGGCTCAGTGCCTTGGCTGTAAGGTAGCTTCTCTTCATCATCTTCTTGTTGTTCTTGCCTCCTCCAGGCCGATCTACAGACCAGCTCCCAGAGACTCAGCCTGTCGGCCTCCAACTCAGCCGTCACAGAACTCAAACCTGAGTGCTGTATAGACGACGTCATCCACCACGAAGTCAAAGAGATCGGAACTCATATGCAAGTTCTCTTACGTCTAATTTTAATATATATTTTATTATCTGGTCCTCCTTGAAAAGAAGCAGCATAGATTTTGAATCTCTCATCATCATAACCCATTTGTTTCAGTTGAATCCCCTTCTACCCTGTTTGGTCTGTTCCCACCTGCCCTGCTGCTGTTTACTGTTTCCTAGTGTCTCCATTGTGTGGTTTATTTGGTTTCTATTTATTTATGTGTCTGTATTTATCTCAGCTGATGCTTTTACACTGCCTTGAGTGCCCTGAAAAGCGCCCCCAAATAAAATGTAGTAGTTTTATCACATTTTCATTGATGTTGTTGTATATCCTGTAACCTTTAGTTTTCTTGCACCACCTCTTCTCTTCTCCAGCCTAGTGTGTGCGGTCAGTTACACCACCCAGTTCGGGGAGAAGCTCTACTTCAGGAAGTTTTTTAAATTCCAGGTGAACGACGACTTTTATTATTCATTTTCTGTTTCATTGTGATGATTCCTCTAAATGTTAGCGAACCAAACTCTCGGGCCCTCGCTCCAAAGAGTCAGGAATGTCGCAGGTCCCTCACAGAGAGTCTAAAAGCAATTAACATGCGGGTGATCCTCAACCTTTTCTTCTGAGTCCACCTGCATCAGCAACACCCCCCCCCCCTCCCTCCAGTACTTATCCCATTCATCCGGGAAGTTCTGGGCTTTTCCGGACTCCCAACAAACAGGATCAATTCACCGCGCAAACCTCACTTCTGATCCTGGGTTCTCAATGGAGGGTGAAGTGTGCGAGAGAAGCCCCGCATTCAGCTTGCAATCTATCTTCCACCAGGTCCTCAAGCCGCTGGACGTGAAGACCAAGTTCTACAACGCTGAGGTAAGCCTGTCGTGGCGGGTGTCCCCACTCGCCGTCCAAACATCACCTTGTCTTGTTAACAGCAATATAATATGAAGCGGTAGCCGCAGACGTCAAAAGGGGACGCGTGCCCGAGAATAGAATACCAACACATTGCGTGCTTGTGGGTGTTGTTGTTCCTGCTAAAGGGCAGCATTGAATGGCACAGAGGTTATGGCAGCGGTATAAATACCCTGCTTCATATCATATTGCGTGGCCCATCGGGAGAAACTCTTTCTCCCAAACGCTCAACGTAGACGGTCTCTGAGACCCTTTGAAAACCTTTTCATCTCCCGAAGGAAGCTGCCAAAACAAAGTTTAGCTTGGGACGTTATGACCCCAGTCATTGATATGTATTGTTTAACACACACACACACATTGAACTAACTGTAGGAATCCCTTTTAGACATAGATGTATAGGAGATAAAGGTTTTTTTTATCGTGTAGATCACGCAACCTTTTTTTTGTTTGTGTCATGTTCATTTGGCATTTTTTTATATAGAATGCAAATATGTGTTGTCATTTTCATTGGCATGTAACTTCATTCATTTCTATGTCTTGTTGTTTTTTTCCATTAGAGTGACCTCAGTTCTGTGGTAATTGATTTCTGTTTTCATCACTAAACATTTGCTTTTTTTCTAATCCTTTTGCTGATATCGCTGTGAGGTTTGGCATTTATCTCTGGCCAGTAAGAAGGAGCGAACTGCTTAACAATGGAAATCAGGGTTGTGGTTTGGCTGTTCAGGTTCTGGGGTCGATCCCCAAGGTCCTCTGTGTTCCTGTAGGCAGGGCCGCTG
>JAOPJO010000118.1:11905226-11921901 GCA_027123675.1 Molva macrophthalma | reverse complement strand
CATATTTCTCAAAGGATTAAACCGGTCAGTCAGCTGGAAGCTGACAGCCTCGGGCAGCAGAGCAAAGCTCCTCAACGGATTGAGTATCAGTGTATGATCTTCGATTTCTAATGAGCTGTTTGAAACAATTTAGAGGGTTTTTTTGTCAATGAATATCAAGATTAATTTAATTCTTAACGTTTCAATGAAATAACGATTGCATTTAGCCATGCATCGGTTCAATTCAAAACATGTGTTGATTTAACACGGAGATATTAATGTTACATCGGGGGAGCCTTTTGGTGGGAGTGGTTTGGCTTCTGTTTTGTCATTAACACAGAGTTAGCAATGTCCCCGGTCCCTCCTAATTCACACAGTGTGACTGGCAGGCATGAACTAATCTCTGCTTCTTTCTCTCAACAACTCACTGTATGTATACTGTATGCTAGAGGTTGCACTGCAGTGTTGACCAGTCAGTTTCCCCAGCTTAAGTATTGTCTCATGCAGAGGAACTACTACTCTACTATGGGGCTGAAGATGAGTGGTTGGAGCACAGATATGGCTCAGAACATTGAACATGTGTATAATAGATTATGTATTTTTGCATGTTTTTTATTTGAGCATTGCTCTTATCATCAAACTCAAGTGAGCTGAGATCTAAGATGTGACACTATGCTGTATCTGAGGCGGTTCAATTGGGTGGGTGTGTAATATAGTATTCACACAAACATGAACCATCAGCTAGATGTCAAACGTCATGTTTGAGAGCAGAATGCTGATGTTTGAGCTAAGTAATCATCTAGTAGTCATTCATTAAAAAGAATTGGATTATTTCTGATTCAATTATGATACGATTATTTCAGCGGCATGTGCCTGATTATAAGAAATAGTCATGCCTATATTAAAAAACCTTATTACATTATAGGCATTGACGACGGCTTTGAACGACTTGCTGACCGGTAGCATTAGCTGTTGTGCAACCCCTACTGTATACCTTGCTGGTCTGCAATGGACTAACCACACCCTTAAAAGCATACTAAGCACACCTGTTGTACATGATTTACTTCTTGAACTGCCTTTCAGCTAGGACAATAGTTCACTTCATGTATAAAACGATTAATTACACGGCACTCCCCTCAATTAGTAAGTTATTGTACTTCACATTTCTCACATGCCTAACTTCACATAACACACAGTTCAGTTATCACGTCTCAAGGCAGCGTGTTTCTCAGTGTGCCCTGCAGCTGTTATGTATAACTGTTTAAGGCAGTTCATAATACATAGCTAGTTGAAGTGAATGATCCCCTTCCTGACCCCCCCCACCCCCACGACCCCAGACAGACGAGGTGTTCCTGGAGGCCCAGATCCAGAACATCACCACCTCGCCCATGTTCATGGAGAAGGTGTCCCTGGAGCCCTCCATCATGTACAACGTGACGGAGCTCAACACCGTGGAGAGCGGAGAACAAGGGTAACGGCTTCATGCGTTCAGCTTCCTGCCTTTTTTCTATGTCCATCCTGTCTGTCCGTCTGTTATGGAGACTAGCTAATTAACCGACAAGGAAATCTTGAAAGTCGTCAGTGTTGGTATACTTATTCTACCACTGCTGTAGTCGTAAATAATACAAATTGTCAGTGTTGGCGTGCTTATTTTATCCACATTGTATTTCTATCTTTGTGATTCATGTGGTTACTCTGCACTGCGCGGTTGTTTTGGTTTAACTTGGTCTGATACGAAGAGAACGGAAAACTACAGCTGCGCTACTTTGAACTTCTTTGAGAGCTGCTCTCCGTTAAAACCATACCATTCAATTTATTTTTGTTGGCGCTCCGAATACGGACAGAAATCTTAATCTTAATACTTATTTAATATTTCTTCCTTATTTGCGGCTGTTTCCGGCACTTTCCCGACTTCCTTTCATCGGCCCCCGTGGGACGCGGTGCAGCGAGTCGACCTTCGGCAAGATGTCCTACCTGCAGCCCATGGACACCCGGCAGTACCTGTACTGCCTGAAGCCCAAGCCCGAGTACGCCGAGAAGGCGGGCGTCATCAAGGGGGTGACGGTGATCGGCAAGCTGGACATCGTGTGGAAGACTAACCTGGGGGAGAGGGGCCGGCTGCAGACCAGTCAGCTGCAGCGCATGGTACGCTCGCCTCGCCCCACGACGGGACACCTGGGAACGGGGTGCTTCAAATGAACGTGCAATATGTGTTGCAGTTACATGTTGTGGATATTGCTTTGTCAAATACGTCATCAGAAAACTCCATATGTATATTCCTCGTTGTTGTCGAGGTTCTTGTCAAGTATCTGAAATTAGCACGCAGCGCATGTATTGAACATATGTTGTCCTTGTGAGTTGGTTCAGAGCATGTTCTAAGTTGTCCAACGTCCTCCTGAAGGCTCCAGGCTATGGAGATATCAGGCTGTCTCTGGAGATGATTCCCGACACCGTGAACCTTGAGGAGCCCTTTGACATCATCTGCAAAATCACCAACTGCAGGTGAGTCTCCCTTTTGTGAACTCAAACATCTGTCATCTTTGACAAGAGGGCACTATCTCAAAGGGCCCCTTTTTTACAGCCAGGTATGTGGTAGATTATTTAGAAATGCATGCGCTTGTGACATCACAAGTGGGATTGTCTAGCCGGGTGTATGATGGGTAGATCAACTCCCCAGTTGTTACAGTCTGTCAGTGACCTAAACACAACCCCTTTCCCCGTGATCTACCCATCATACATTTGCACTAACTTGTGATCAAATTGTGTCACAAATCTTACAATTTTAGGATGGCTTGTAAGGGAGTAATCCACCCTGGTAATATAGGGGCCTTTTAATACTTAATTATACTGTCAGGCGTATACTACAAGAACCCATTGTTAAGGTGCTTGCACAGTACCCCATTGTATGCAGTTTTTCAGCGCAAACACTGAAAAACTGTTGAAAAAGTGTCTTGTTGTCGAACGAGCTGAGCCGGGGTTGGCCCACTTGGGCCAACACTCTAAAGTTCGGGGTCGGTGTTCGTTGGGGCAGTGAGCCAGCATCTTTAACGGCTCCGTGCATCGTCTCATTTGGATCTGTGTTTCAGTGAACGGACAATGGACCTGGTGCTGGAGATGTGCAACACCCGGTCGGTCCACTGGTGCGGCGTGTCGGGCAGACAGCTGGGGAAAGTGGGTCCCAGCGCCTTCCTCTCCTTACCGCTGAAGCTCTTGTCCTCCGTCCAGGGTCTTCAGGTAAGGCCGCCGTCCGGTTGCTGTGTTGTGAGTTTGAAGCAGCGAAGAGTTGGAGCCGAATTTCATCTGGGTGGTTTTGGAAGTTCTCCGATGCCTGATTATCGTATTTATCTTTTTATGTTTGTTATTCAGAGTATCTCCGGACTGCGGCTCACGGATACCTTTTTGAAGAGGACTTATGAATATGATGACATAGCGCAAGTCTGTGTGGTTTGCCCATTTATGAATGAGAGCTAGTATTTTCTTTTATTCAATGTTATTTACATATTTAATTTTGAATGGACCAAATTTGCATTTTCCTGTCTTGTCTTTGCTTGTTATATATTTGCACATCGGAAAATAACAAGGTTTTGTTGTAACGTTTCCATGCTATTCTTGTAATATAAATATAAATCTTTATTATTAATTATTTGAATAAAAAAACACTATGTGTCTACAAAGTTGGTTCTTACATCTGTAAAATTTGATGAAACTGAAATAGCTTACATTTCTTGTGCTTACACAGAGGAAGACAATTATCCTGATTCAGAGAAGAAATGGATTATATATTTCCAACATCTAGTGTTCTGTAGTTCAGGGGGGAAACCACTTCTCTGCCATTGTCATGCTGTTAGTCTGTAGAAACGCCAATATACAGTATGCAGATTCTTAATGAAATGACCAGAAAATCTTTCTCGAGGCCAAAAAACATTCCAAAGTACTTCTGAATTGAACTTGAACTTCTAATTGAGAAATGTTGCAGTTGAGAATCTTAGCTAACCTTTCCTTTATCGTTAAACATCATGAGTCGCTTTGGATACAAACTTCTGGTCAATGTCTATATGCAATTGTAAATGACATATAACGTAATTAAACTTAATGTATTTGTGAAACATTATAGTAGAAATCGGAAAACATTTGTGTGGAAAGGTTTATTGGCATGAGTTTAACAAAACATGCTCTCTACAATTGTATTTTTCCATAAAGCATAAGACTTCAAATATAAGATTGAAGAGCATGCAAATGTGATCATTTCTATCATATCAACTATCACACAAGCTTAAAGGGGATCATGACATTACATACATGTCTTCTAAAGTGCTATACATAAGACGATTCAGGCTGCATAAGACACATTCAGTATTCATTCATCGATTCGTTCATCGGTACCACAGTTAAGGATTTGCGTAAACTCTCAGCTAACAGCAAAAATGCCATGAATTTTTACAAAAATAAGGTTGAAGATGATACGATAAAAAAACTAAAAACATGGTAAACCTGATGTCCGATCAGTACTGAAACAAAGCCAAAACTATTTCCTGAAATGATCCCTTCACTATTTTGGCTATTAGATTTAGCTTTAGATTCACAGAGATCTATACATTATCTATACATATTTTTCTTTTAGAATGGGATAGCTCCGGAATAAGTAACGTCTAGTTTTCTAGAATGCTCTTTTTCACTATGTGTCTGGTGCTTACCCTGATATCAGCATGTGTGTCGGTTGGTTCTTTTTCCTTGCTGCATCTCCACTACCCTCTTCTCTGTGTGCTCCTGAGCCCCAAGAAAAAAAACGGTTAAAGTGCCTCGAAAAAAATGCTCATCTTGGTCTCTTCGCCTCCAGCCCTCTGCCGGTGTTTTGAGCTTAAGAAATGGGTGGAACGATTGTAATCACGTCGTATGGTACCCCCTCTTCCATGACTAAACATTGAAAGCTGAAATGAAGACAAAAAAACATAAATCACATAAAATCGACTTAAACCTGCACTATATACGTTTTCCCATTAGCAGCCTCTAGCCAATTTTGATGCATCTACAGATGTAGCTTTATACAAACCTTACCCACAGCGGGGAGGGGGGGCAAAAGTATCCATAAAAATGATATATAGAGAAAAATTCCCTGGATGGATTGACTCACTGCCTTTTATTATTGATAAAACAGTAGTCTAGTTCAGATATTTGTAAATAGCGGCAGTGGAGAAGCTACATAGTGCAGGTTTAACGTTTTGTTGTCAACACATTGTTGAGTCAGTGGGGAGGGGATGGTGGAGGTACAGGAAGAGGAGGCACCTGCGTACAGGAAGAAGATCATCATGAGTGTTCCTCTGCGCTCCCGCTGAATGAGCGGCTCCGGATGTGGTTCCTCAGCTGTTCTATCAGCTCTGGGCTCTGCTGCTGGATCTGCTGGGCAAACTGCTGTCCTCTACAAGAACCGCCACAACAACAACAACAACAACACAGAACACAACAGAACATGGAACCAGCTGTTGGCAACCGTTGATAAAAATAAAGGCCTACGGTTAGTTGGCGATAAGTTTAAAGGTGCTGGTAAGATTTAAGAGCTGTTGAGAGCTATTTGTTGGAAATGGTGTAGCCATCTGACGGTTTGAAGTGAGTGAAATCCAATCCATCTTAAATTTGTCTCAACACAGTGTGTCACAAAATTGTCTTAACTGTGGTTCACATTAAAACATTAAAACACATGATCCACTCACTCACAAAACAACAACAGTATTTTTATGCTAAACGCAGTTCTGAGACTAAGACACGGTGTGCAGTGAGTGGATACTGGCCCTCATACGCTTCAATCAGGCTGGAGATGTCCGAAAGTCCCCCGGGTCCTGGGCCCCCCACCGCATTGGTCATCATGCCTGACATACTGACAGACAGACAGGTGGACATGGGGAGTCAAAATGGGTTCCACAAATAAAGGGTGTGATTGTGTTTTTCGGTCATACTTGAACACACTGTGGGAGCGTGGTTAACTAGACGAGGAACTCACAGCTGTTGTACTTGCTGGTTCTGCATCACGCTAGCGGCCTGTTGGGGGAGGGGTGTGGGGTATAGGAGAGAACAATCCGGAAGGAAACCGTTGGGTAAAAGAAAAAAACACGACTGATTTACGGCTACATCTCTTATTCGGCCAGGCTGGACTTGCGTGGAATACGTAACGATTTAGCTGTGTCATAAACATGCCACTTTCATTCAGTTGCCAAGTTCATTCACTTGAAATTCCAGCACGCTTGTAAAATAACAAAATGTAATCCAGCACCACCTGTTGTGTGATCCCATCCACGTGAGATCGCCCCAACAGGTGGGATTGTAAGAATGCAATAACGGCTATTAACAATGCTGTGCTGTTAAAATAACAAACTACCAGTCATGTATGGAAGTGATCTGCAAGTGTGCCTCTATCAGAATCCTATCAGAAGGAATATACCAATGACATGATAATAAATACATGCACAGCGTGTATCTCTCAATGTACAGTGTGCGTATAAAACATCATTTATTGAAATTGTCAAGCGTATTGTGAAAAGTGTAATGCTGTGTCGTACCATACTGATGAAGGCCGGGTTGTTTATCAAACTCGCCATGTCGAATCCAAGACCCGCAACTATCTGTAGCCGGTTTCACATCATGGTTATTAAAACAATCTTGGCCAGGTGCATTGCAGAGAATCTTTGGCACACATCACCAACTTGTGATGATTGATGACAAGCTTGTTTATACTCACTGGACCGCTGGCTTCTCTCTGCTTCTGCTCGGCTATTTTTAAATTGGATTTGTAGGTATCGTTTTCAGGATCCAACACCAACGCTTTCTTGAAGTAGGAAATGGCTTCAGGATACTTGCTCATGGCAGTCAGAGCCAGCCTGCAGGGTACGGTGCGACATGCAAAGGTGAGGGGTCAAATTACGTGATCCTATTCTAGAAATCCATTTTTTCATTCGTCAGCTGCTAAATCATGTCAGGCGAAGTGTGTTATAAGTACGTATGTTTATGTCAATTGATTTCCGCCATTATTTGATGTAAATGGCTGTGTATATGTGAACAATGGTCAAGCAAGAGAAAGAATAATCCATGTTCCAATCAGTTGTTTCCTGTGGTCAGTTCGGCCTCACCCCATTCGTCCGTAGGCCTTGCTGTAGCTGGGGTCAATCCCGATGGCGCGCTCACAGTCCCCTGTGGCTTCTGTGTAGTTCCCCAGCTTACTGTGGGCTGCAGCCCTGCACAGAGCCAGCCTAATTATAGACTTTACCCACTTGTTACTGTTTTAGCTTTTCTTGCATTCGCATTCACATGAATTAATAACAACATTGTCTACAGTAAAACAAACAGGATGTACACCACCTTTAACCTTTACATATATTACTAATAATAATACAGATAATAAGAAGAAGAATACAATTACTATCTTATATCGAATATGATACAGATGTCTTATTTCTACCTATTGCAGTAGTAAACTGCATTTCTGAGGTCCAGGTCGATGGCTTGGGTGTAGCACTCCATGGCACGGCTGTAGTTCTCCTCCTTCATGTGGTTGTTTCCTAAACAGTTCAAAAGAGGGTTGATCCTCATCGGATACAACCATTCATAATGCATGACGGGCCCTGCTGAACACAACCGGTCAACACTGTTCATTCACAAATTATTCATGAGAACAGGACATGCAGTGCAAACAATACAGTACAGCAGGTGTGTGGATGTTGCATTTGTGATGGGATACAATAATAATGATAACGCAATAATGATAATAAGTAAGATGGCAATATGAGTGCCAATATGTAGATTCAGTAACTATTAGATCTACAGAAAAAATAATCAAATAATTTTAAATATTCTTTAGTACAAGATGACAAAATTACATGGTAACACTTTACAATAAGGGTACATTAATTAACCATTAATTAACATTAGTTAATGCAGTAATAAGCATTATATAGCATAAGCCCTATTAAATATATATGTATTACGTATGTATGAGTTATCATGAACAGCATTAGTCAATTATAACTAGACACATTAGTTAATGCTTATTACTGCATTAACTAATGTTAATTAATAGTTAATTAATGTACCCTTATTGTAAAGTGTTACCATTGACATATAAAAGAGACAGGCATGTTTAAATGCTTACATCCCAGCAGAATATGAATGCTATAGAAAGGGTATTTTACATAATTTCTCCCTTCACAGAAGAACAAAACAAGAGTCTGCCCTTTCAGCTCTGATTCAATGGGATGTGAAACATCCAGATGGGAGCAATGGTGAGCTCATACACTTGTGACTAGGAAGACATTTAGCTTCCATGGCTGCTCATATTTGTATACCAGTGTTGGTAGTAGTGGTGAATATGGTAAGAGACAGAAGTACCATCATTTTTGAGCTGCTCTGCCCTTTCGATGTCTTTCGGAGGCGGTAACGTCTTGGGTACTGTCATGTTGTCATTCTAGTAGAAACAAAGTCATATTACTGAAGCATTTTGTCTGAGGATGACACACACACACCCACTTGCACACACTCACATATAAGCACATGCACTTTAACACACACACACACACACACACACACACACACACACACACACGCATACACTTGCATATACGCACACACACAGTGTACACACCTTGAGCAGGGAACTTTGAAATATCTCTGGTAGAGTCTGTGAGACTGCAAGGTGGCAGTCACTGGAGCTGACTTTGAAGGTGGTCTCCAAACATTGAATTGCAACTGTAGATGAGGAATTGTTGTTATAGTTGTTGTGAATACATAGTGATGATATCACATGGTTTGATAAAGGTAAAGGCTAGTACCTTCAATGCTCTCCTGCTCGTCTGAGTTCAGGCTTCCACAGTGAGCGTGATCTCGCAGGAACTGCACAATAGAAAACGCCAGGCGCTTCTCCGTTGCCATGGTTTTTCTTCTTTAAATCTACCGACATAGCAGTGACACACAACTGCTTCAATACAGTAACTAAGGATCTTTTAAAACCGTCATCTTTGCATGCTTCTTTGAACTTGCGTGAAATACAAAACGATTTAGCTGTCTTATAAACATGCCAAAGCGACATTAAACAGTGATCTAGAATCCCATTCGTTTTTCATATTAAAAGATGACATTTCCCTAAATGCGTAGTAGACTATTTTTGGGCGATGCTTTAAGAGTCTCGGTTCTAAGGCACGAGCGCGTCGTTTTAACTCACAATTACAAAACAAACAAACACATTCAGATTCAGTGAAGACACGCATGACGGAACGGAGAGTGACTGAAAGAGGGATGGATACCCATATACCCTATGAACTCGGACGGGCCAGCCATTCAATTCACACCATGCTCTCTTTAATGCATCCTAAATATACAAAATCCTTCTCCAACCAAAATGACATGTCAATTTGTGATGATGAAGAAAACGAAACGTAGTGAATATAAACCGTCATCATCCATAGTGTGTGTATATGTGTTTGCGGTTATTGGGGCGTGCGGCTACCTATGGTGTTTACATATAATGCGATGATGTAAACGATGTGATGTAATCCCACAGAGGGAAGCACACATGTGCTCGTTTCCAAGCCCCTGCATCCCAAACAAGCCTACAGCCGTCAGTGTTAATCAACGTCGCCATCCATCGTGTTCTCTACAGACAGGGCTGCATTGAGCACAGAACAATCGCAGTGGGGGTTGTTTTTGTTAGAATAACGTTGTATAATTGGTTGATACATATAACAGTCATTGTTATGAATGCACCTCTCGGATCCGCATGTTTGCGTCCCAGATGCAATCATAATGTGTACACAATAAAAAATGATAATAACATCGTAGCAAGGGATGCAAATGCACGCCCCCGCCCACTTACCTGAGCGCGCTTCGTTCGCGAGCCGTGTCTGCTGCTGATTCCGCGTCATGAGAACTTTCCTGTCAAATCGATGGCATCCTCGGCGCATGCGCGTTCACACCGCGGAAGTAAGAGAATTTTTTTTGCACGTAACATTTGAGTGTACTGCTGCCTCACACAACGCAGGAGTGCACAGGAATCAGAGCCGCAGACGACAACCTGCCCAGCAGTGCACACAGAGAGGGAGAGAGAGGAGTGAAGACGTTGGTTTGTAGGCTACAGCTAAATGCATGGGCTTGTTGCAGCAGGAATGTTTTGGTTCAGAAATGCAGCGTGTCCCACACTTTACTGCAGGTATACTACTTTTGGCTTCCACCACTAACATCAGCAGAGATTTGGTTTTGTACAATAGTGTTTGAATTCATCTGTGCCATTAAAACGAAATGCATGATCATCATCGTATAGGCCTATTCCTTATTTGGTTTACGTTCCGGTTATTTAATCATAAACCCAGCTGGTTTTACCTTCGACCACTAAACACATGTTGGTATGTTTCGTACTAAAGTTGAATTACTGGAAGTGACGTCGAAAGGTCATCATTTAGCGTTGGAAAAATGTAGGCTACAACGCGCATATGTTTGAAGCTCCTCGTCAGTTTGACCTTGTATTTATTACCTCATAAATCATCACGGGGGATAAACTCAGGCCACCTGCAGAAGACACCCTCAACTACACTAAAGCCCCAACTACCTACAGTAACAACAAGCAGTCTAGATCTGTCGATTAAGATTAATCAGGATGTCCAACGTTGGACTGCATTGCACACGTTTCTATTTGTTGTGTAGGCCTACCAACCAAAATAAATCTCGACAGGCTTTAAACTGTTTTCTACCTTTTTTAGGTAAACGCAATTTGGTCAAAAAGCCATCCTTATGGCCAAGGTCAATCAACAGGCCTACATTAGATGATACATGTATCAAATTAATGAATTATTATTGTTTTATCATTATCCACTCATTTGAAATAAGCTATGAGCCTTACACTACATGTGTTTCTATATTATTCACTATCTTTCCAGTCTGGCTTTTCCCTTTTGGCTGCTGTCTTCTCTGCACTGATGCGTTTTTAAAGCCTTATCTGTATGTAACTTTGCGTGTTGTTATTTGCATTTCTTACCATCTTTTACTTTGTATATAATATTTGTATTGCTATAATTAAGGCAGAGTTTGATAGAAATATCTGCTCCTGAACAGGTGGTGTAAATATTTTCAAGGGACAATGCTATAAATATTTTTTAGCTTGTGAAAATAACCACCGAACACTTTAAATGGAAGTTAATGGCAAGCTGATGTCTTGAAGTAGCTTCACTGTTTAAGTTTTATTAAAGGAAAATACAAGTTAAAGTTTTACTGTTATTGCTTCCAAAAAAAATAAAATAAAAAAATAATAGGACATGTTTAATGAAAACTTTATAAACTTTTTATATCAATGACAATATTATATGGTGGCATAAGCTGCAGAAACAAGCACAATGTTATGTTCAGCAAATTAACCTAATAAACTTTATTTATCACCCTACAGAGTTTTTACACTCTCCAAAATGACTCTCCAGAATGGATTTTCGATACCCAGTAGAGGAATTTCCCAGGGTGAAAACGGCAACCACGCCCTAAGATGGGACCTCTCCCCGGACGAAATCAAGGCCCAGACGGACAATGTGATCAACAGAATCAAGACGGCGTATGACCACATTGGCTCTCTAGACGTGGGGAAAGTTTCCATCCAAAACACCCTCCTCACCTTAGCCGATGCCAAGTTTAACTATGCAGGTATGTGCAATATATTCACCTCAACGAACGTATTGCATACTATAAAAAATATATTTCTATATATTTACGTTGTTTGTGTTTATTCTCCTCTAGCCTCACGCCATGTTCTTGATTTCCCCCAGTTTGTGTCGCCCTGCAAAGAGGTGCGATCAGCGAGCACGGAGGCGGAAAAAAAGTTGGCTAAGTTTGACGTGGAAATTAGCATGCGAGAAGATGTGTTTCACAGAGTGATAGCCTTGCAGGTACCAGCGGGACCCCCTTCATCTATTTGTACAGTACACTTTCTGGAACTAAAAGATGGGTTTTAGTTCCATGAGGAGTGTTAAATCGCCTTAAAGTTATAAGTTGAAGTTTATAAAGTGTGAGTAAGACAAAGCCATATCCAACTGTGCCATGGCTTTGAAGTGGAAATAATATAATGCAGGAAATGTAGTTACCTTTTAGAGTGGATTTCATTTATGAGGGAGGTGCTAAAGTTTCCCTTATCAAATGTGATATGGCTGTAAATGCTGATTTATTAGAACATGAGAGCGATGAAAAGTGGTTCAACAAGCTTCCAGAAGACTGGTGTGTAGCAGGTCACCATGGGAGGATATTTTTATCATTTGAAGTCAAGTTGAGGGTAACTATTTGGAACACATGCAAGTGTTGAGGATGCAATGCGTAGGCTTCGTTGACACCTTTGGGGCACAACACCCAAGAGATCCAATCTAAATGGCAATGGCAGCTGATGGCAAACATTCACCCATTTGAAACTACTAATGTTACAACTTTGTAAGTCACACATGTACTTAACAAAGAAAGCAGAGCCAGTACTGTAAAATAATTCTCCCTGCTTTCTACTGGGCTATTTTAAACTACTGGCCATTCAACTCTTTATGTGACAACTGGAAGGGCACATAAAACAAAGTAAAAAAAACCTTTTTAATTGAAAGCGGAGATGTCGCCTCATCCTGCGATCGATAGTGACTTAACAGACATGTATTCACATGAAGATCTTCGAGATTGCCACTTTAAAGTCAACTTCTAAAGGTCATAGGTACGCTCTCAGATATAGTATTGACCAATGATGGAGCACATTTGAGAGCTAACCAATAGAAAAGAGTTTTAAAAATGGAAATGACTACCTGTAATCCGTAAGACCATGAGGGTCAGGATCGTGTTTTTGTTAACTTGTTTATGTTCTACTTCACAGAAAAAGCTCCAAGGGGACCTAACACCGGAGGAAAATAGATTTTTACATCGACTCGTTACATTGGGCAAACGAAATGGACTACATCTGGCGAAAGAGATACAAGAGGTATTCAATGATTCATCGTCTTCATAATCAGCCTTTTTATGTCTGTGATTAATGAAGTGAATCAAACCCTACTGTATCACACCGTCGGCACTCGCCATTAAAACTCTCTCATCCCCCAAGGAAATCAAGAGGGCGTCCAAACTGATAAGTGACCTCTCCATCGAGTTCAACAGGAACTTAAACGAGGACAGCACGGCCCTCGTCTTCTCCGAGCGCGAGTTGGGTGAGCAAGAGTTAACATTTGAATGTGCTGTTTTACGAGCTCTACCCCCCCCCCACCCCCACCGACGTCCCTGGTGCGGGGAATCAACCCTGACCCCCGCCCTCCCCTGCGCTTCAGGTGGGCTGGCCGACAGCTTTCTGAATGGGCTGGATAGGACAGAGGACGGGCGGTACGAGGTGACACTAGAGTACCCCCACTACTACCCCCTGATGAAGAGATGCCACATTCCTGAGACGAGGAGAAGAATGGAGACGGCCTTCCACAGCAGGTGTAAGGAGGTAACTGGACACCTCGCCGGGCTCGCCGAGCTTTCCATACAAACAGGCCAGGCTTTATTTCCTCATCACATGTCTAAGTTAGGGATGTCCGCGATGAGCCGACTGGTCGTTGACACGCTTGTTAGTCGGCACGAGAAATACCAGTCTGTTTTTTGCTCTTTTATTTGATTAGTTTTTTCAGAGAATTGCATTAAAGGCGAGATGGAAAAGTTGGAAACACGGCATTCACGTGTTGACTGATTTCTAGGCATTTCCCTTTTTCGGGGAAAAAGGGAATCTGTGATCTGTCGTTCACAGATCTTGCGGTTAACCGTCCCTAGTTTAAACAAAAAATAAAATAAAATCTGTGCATGCATGATGTGGTTCATTCATTGTTTGTGTTATTTGTTATTTGCGGCAGGAAAACACCGCCATCCTGGAACAGTTGATAGAGCTGAGGGCAAAGGTCGCTGGCCTACTGGGTTTCAGCAGCCATGCAGACTATGTGTTGGAATTAAACATGGCCCGGAATGCAAACCATGTGTCTGACTTCCTAGGTAAGACAACATTAACACACTCGCCACACTATATATTTCTCATGGCTTTACGGTCAACCTAAACGCTACAAATGCAAGTAATTTGCAATATGTTGTCTGCAATTGGTATTGGGTTACTTTATACGTTGCCAATTTATCCAAATTATGTGTTCTTTAGTTGTTTTTGCAACAATAGACATATTGTTTTGCTAGCTATTGTTACTGCATTGCCATTTTCCAGAGACATTTGAGTTTATTACTGCAGTTGGGAACCGCAATGAAGCCAAAATCACTATCTGTGTTGGCTAACTCTTATCAAGTTGTAAGCGAGCTGGCTCTGGGCTTGCACTGCTGCTCGTTAGCACTGGAATGTTCTTTGTCTTAAATAGTACCTAGTAAATAATATGGCAACATAGCTGTCCCAACACAAACTCACACAGACCTCCATCCTTGGGTTGCCCCAATCAGATGGCAGCCTCTTGCAATTCAACACTCGTCCAAGAGAGTTGTCAAATATCATTGTCGTCAGATTGGTAGGATAGGCTGCGCTGGAATTAACTTAAGTTGAGCAGCAACGACCATAACAACAACAACCGCAGGCTGAGTGATGCTTCCTATTGTCCACCTGCTCATTTCATCCATTTTAATTACAAGTTCATTCTGTAATGTGAATCTGGATAACAGCTGCCACAAATACATGAGTTTTGACTGAAAAGGGTGAAACAGGCTTTGGAATTCACTGACTGAAACTAATACTACACTCTAAAGCGGGCAGCATGCTAATCGCAGAAAATAAGTTTGGCGCGGTCTTAAGAACAAAATGACGTGATTGTGGAGAAAACAAACAAAAACATGCCTTGTTAAAATTCTTGTTTGGCACTTCTTGCACCTCCAAGATTTTATAACTCGCCGAAATCTCAGCAGATGACATCAATTTAAAGATTGTGTGTGATTACTCCGAAAATCAAGGCGGGCTTGATTTATTTAGATCTATTTCCGCAATAGGATTTCTGATATCCGTCTCCATGGAGACCCCTCTGGTCTTAACTAATGAAAGAATTCCACTTATTTTGTTATTCAGTATGCTGCCCGCGTTACGCTAACCTTGTTTTTTTTCTCCAACAGATAAGTTATACACACGATTAAAACCCATCGGGGAAAAGGAACGCAAATACATCCTGGCGCTGAAGAAGAGGGAGTGCCTGATGAAGGGCTACGACTTCGACGGCCAGATCAACGCGTGGGACCTGCCCTACTACATGAACCAGGTGGAGCAGGTCAAGTTCGCCGTCAACAAGGACAAGCTGATCGAGTACTTCCCGCTGCACACGGTGACCCGGGGACTGTTGGGCATCTACCAGGAGCTGCTGGGCCTCACCTTCACCCAGGTGCCCCAGCCCCATGTCTGGCACGAGTCCGTGGACCTCTACGCCGTCCGGGACGCCTCCACGGGGGACGAGATCGGCCGCTTTTACCTCGATTTACATCCCAGGTGTGTTACGTACTGGGAGCCTCATTACGTTGACTCACTGGTCGGTCTCTAAGCGCTTCGCTCAACTAGAGACTGAGGACGATCTCCCAGGTGTGTTACGTAGCCTCATTGCGTACCGTTTACTGTTTACTGTGAGTCGTTGAGCAGGGGCTTTTTGTTGAAAGAAAAGAAGAAAAAGAAAAGCGGATATGGGGGATCGAACCCAGTGCCTTTTGGCTGGGTTTGCTCAAACCACTATATTGCCCCCCAGGAAAATAAATAGTGAGAAATGTTTTAACTTTAACTTAAAATTCTAACTGTAAAGGTGCTGTAGGTAGGATCCGAGAGTTGTTAAGAGAGTGAGCTGAAGAGCAAGGAATAGAACAAGATTTTGAGAATAAACAACCCAAAAAATGTCCCCTCCCTTTCTGCTCCCTCCCTCCCTACATATCTCAGCCATCGAGAAGTGTTGCATTTCAGGCATTTCCTGGGATTGTCAGGCAAGATGGATTCTCAGAACCAATCGAGGAAGAGTTGCCCTGATGGTCAGAAATAAGCCGGGAGCAGTGGTAAAAGTCTATTGTCTCATACAGAGGCAGGCGCAGTCAACTCAAAACAGATATGCTCACAGCGCATTTCACTCACTAATAGGTGATGATTGGCAATGCCATTTTAACAAATTACACTCAAACAACACTCAAAAATAGCTCTTATACTTGCCTACAGCACCTTAAAGTCAGCAAACCGTTAAAAAACTACAAATAATCCCTGACACCCTTTACCAGGGAAGGGAAGTACGGGCATGCGGCCTGCTTTGGGCTGCAGCCCGGCTGCGTGGGACCAGATGGGACGCGGAGGCTCGCCGTAGCCGCCATGGTGGCTAACTTCACCAAGCCCAGGAAGGGCTGGCCCTCCCTGCTGCAGCACCACGAGGTGGAGACCTACTTCCATGAGTTTGGTCACGTCATGCATGAAATTTGCTCTAAGGTAGGAGTACATTCCAGTTTATGTTTCTGTAGATATTTGTTGAATAACTGGTAATAATTTTGTATGAAGGCAATGTTGGAAGGCTGTAGGGCTGTAAAAAAAAAAAGGCTGTAATCTGCAGATGTATTTATACAGTAAATGTTTATAAAATGCAGCTTTTGTAACCATTTAGTTTTTTCTAATAAATTGTCGTGTGTGTGTGTGTGTGTGTGTGTGTGTGTGTGTGTGTGTGTGTGTGTGTGTGTGTGTGTGTGTGTGTGT
>JAOPJO010000118.1:11889665-11905126 GCA_027123675.1 Molva macrophthalma | reverse complement strand
TGTGTGTGTGTGTGTGTGTGTGTGTGTGTGTGTGTGTGTGTGTGTGTGTGTGTGTGTGTGTGCGTGTGCGTGTGTCCGTCCATCCATCAGACCGTGTTCTCAGAGTTCAGCGGTACCCAGGTGGAGACGGACTTCGTGGAGGTTCCGTCCCAGATGCTGGAGAACTGGGTGTGGGAGGAGCCGTCTCTCAGGAGGATGTCAGGTCACTACAAGGACGGCAGCCCCATCCCGGACAACCTGCTCAGCAAGCTCATCGCCTCCAGGGTAGCCAACACCGGTGGGTCACGCCAGTCACCAGATGGTTGACCTGGTTCATGGGAGATTTACAGTCAAATGCTCGGTTCGGACCGGGTTTGCTCTTTATAAATGGCACTATAATGTTAGGCTTTTGGTGTCTCGAAAAGCTCTATAAATGCAGTTTATTATTATTATTATTATTATTATTATTATTATATATTTAGTCACCATTTGTGACATTTCATGTTGTGAGTACAAATCTGGTTCCCTATAAAGTAAAATGATTAATACCCATAATTCACCATAAAATAGGTGTACAACTGAAACTTATTACTGCACTATATCCCTTGATGCATAGCGATTTTCATTGTCATTGGTTTCATCCAATAGAGATGGTCGGGCACATGCAGATTCTTAATGCAGATGACACTATCAGGGGCTGACATCCATGTGTCTGCTTGTTTGCACGACCACGCCTATAAATGTCTGGCACATAATTACGGCCCGAATACCCCCCCTAATACCCTTATTCCCTAAATAGTTTGCTATATAGTGTACACACTAGGGAATGAGGGTGTGAAGTGGGTCAAATGGAAGACCACCACAGATTCCTCTGCCTGAGGCGAAGACACGTACATGGATTTGCTGGGATAGATTGGTGATCAGCTCTGGTGTGTTTCCGCAGGCGTGATGAACCTTCGCCAGGTGGTCCTGGGTAAGGTGGACCAGACGCTGCACACCACAGCACGGGCCGACACGGCCGAGGTGTTCGCCGTGCACTCCCAAAACATCCTGGGCGTCCCAGCTACCCCAGGTGAGCCGTTAGCATACCTGGCCGTTTAACGAACTTGGCCGTTAGCCTATAGTCTGAAAGGTAGCCGCGGTGCTGTCATGGATACTCCCAAGGTGGAATCACCAAAGGTTAATGATGCTAGTTTGGTATTGGTGGGAATGTGTTTTGCATCGATTTGGCTTCACCTGCTTTCAAAGCGAAGATAAAAGGTTTGCGTTGTTGATGCAATGGGCCAGATTCATCCACATATTTCAGTTTGAAACCTCAGTGAGCACAAAGAGACCATTTGTGTGTAATGTTTTTGTACATCTGTGTTCGTCTGAAGGGACCAACATGACTGCCAGCTTCAGCCACCTGGCCGGGGGTTACGACGGCCAGTACTACGGGTACCTGTGGAGCGAGGTCTACTCCATGGACATTTTCTTCAGTCACTTCAAAAAGGAAGGAATTATGAATCCAAAGGTGTGAAACTTTTTTGTTTTACTTGCAAACAATTCTCTTAATTTAACATATGGCATATTCTTTGGCCCCTGTGTTGTGTTCAAAGGTTTTTATGAATTGGGCTTTCTTAAATGTACTTTATTTATTTAGAATTGTATGGATTTAAGGTGCTGTGGGTAAGATTTAAGAGCTGTCATTCGTTAGAAGTGGCCGTGAGATACTAGTGAGTGAAAAGCGCTGTGAGAATATCTGTTTCAAGTTGACTGTGTCTGCGTATGAGGCAATTTAGATTTTAAGACTCCTCCCACATATTTCTGACCAATCAGTGAATCTCTACCTTGATTGGTTCGGGGAATCTATCTTTCCTGTCAATCACAGGTGTGTGAATGCAACACTTCTCAATGGTGGAGAAACGTAGGCATAGTCGTAGTCAGAGCATGAGGGGACTTTTATTTTTTTTTGTTTTTGTTTTAAAATCTTTTCACCTCTCTTTTCAACTCTCGACCTTTCCTACAGCAGCTCTACAATACATCTGATTTGAAGATGTTTGTCAGCATATTCAATTCAACTTTTTTGTTTTGTTTTGTTTTTTAAGGTTGGAAGAGAGTACCGGAAGGCGATCCTTGAGCCCGGAGGCTCTGTTGATGGCATGGACATGCTGAAGAGTTTTCTGGGGCGGGAACCCTGTGAAGACGCCTTCTTTCAGTGCAAGGGACTTGTTCATTCAGCAGGACAGAAAAGTTAGCTGTTGACTCTTGTGCCCAGGAGAGCTGAGGGATCAAACCAGCAACCATCCGGGAGCCACACGGCTTGTTCGGGCACCTGAACTACTGACCTGAATGACCAAGTTATAGTTCTGGTTAACAATGTAGATTATGTTAAAGTAGTACTATGTACTAATGTAGATGTGATCTGTATTGTAGATGGTGAGAGGTGAAAGGAATGTATTTTAAGCAGTCCCTTATCTGTAAACTGGTTTCACTGTTAATTGATCCCGATTGGTTTTGCAATTACTTCAAAAGTGAGTTGCAGTAGTGTGATTAATGTTTGACTTTCTTAAAGCATATGTTTGTTTTTATCTGTGTAATGGAAATCCATCAACAAAATACATAATTTTTGTACTGAGAACGATTTATTGTGTACCACTGATTCTAATAATTGATTCAAACATTGTGTAGAAATATTTAGAAAACAAAGCAACAATTATAACCCTTAGTCTCCAAAAAGGCTCAGAAATGCAAAGAACAAACCCCAAGAACATACAGATCAGAGGAATCGCTGATCCCAGATGGTTGGCAGTGTAATAAGTGCCGCACAGGCAGGCATAGCACCAATTCAAAACCACACGCATACAATGTGAAAACTGCTGATAATCCATAGGAATATAAAGTCAAGTGAAATTAGAATAAACAAGACAGAACGACAGCCAATGAGAGGCTTCCAGAGTAACAAGAGGTCAGCAGGCATCTGCAGTTAAGGTTTAGTGCTGTTTTGGCCAACGCAAGGTTTGTTTATATAGTCTGGATGTAAGTGGACCAAAGGTAGGCACAGGTCTTTACAAAAGGAAACCACCCGGTGGCTAAGGCTGAAGGCAAGTAGTACACACTGAGCTAGTTTGCTGGGGCTTTAAGTGAATATTCTGGTGGTAGTTAAAAGGGGTCGGTGTGCTGGGGAATGCCAAGGCGACTACTTAATATTTAATAGGGAGCCATACGTTTGCGGAGGTTATCACATGATCAAATGCGCACTTAGCTTCGTCGCCATATAAAAGTACGCCTACTTACTATACGCACGTACATTCTGTAACATATTAAGATAATTAAAAGGCCTATCTAAGCTCTAATAATTAGTGCAACTATTTTATAGATGTTATGTTTATGCAGGTACTTCATTTATTATTTATTTATTTAATCGTGTATTTCATTATTTAACTAATTGTCTTTTTTCACTATGATTGCTACATTTGCCCAAAAAAAGTATTTCTGTTTAAAGTCTACAAGTTTTTCTGGTGCGATCTTTCGTATTCTTGACTGTTATGGAGAAAAACGACCACCAGGGGACGTAAAAGGACAACAAACTGGAACAGGATGGATGTGGCTTGTCCTCAAAATAGGAACATTTGTGGGCCAAGAACTGCAACCGCTGAGCTATTTTATAATGACATATACAAGTGAGCTGCAGTGTCAGCATCTCTGTTAATAATTCTGAAATTTGCTTCTAAAATTAGATTATTTATTTGTTTCTCTCGGTAAGGCTATTTATTTTACGAGCAGTCTATTTTATGCTCAGTGCTGGCCTTATACAAATTATATTATATTTGTTGTAAAATTGTGTAGAGTCAAATGTTTTGCCCAACCTATGCGAAGGTATATCTTGGTATCCGATGATGTTTGACTTTGTGACGGGGGGAGATGGGGGTGGGGGGCCACAGAGTGAAACCCGTCATCACGCAAACACTCCGGTTTGTTGGAAAGGCGACTTCTGGTGGACACTCGACACATACTTACAGGTGCACGGACTACAGCGACAAAACCCTCCGTTAAATCGGGGTCTAACACATTCGTTTTTACTCTGGCGCACGCTGTTTTGGAAGACGAATCGATAAGGAAAGTATGAGTGAAAACACCAGGGTGCGGCAGCAATCGAAAGGAAAGCGGTTCGCTTTAGCGGAGCTTCTGCGCATTTTGTCTTTTGTATTTCCTTGATGAGTGTTGTGGACATTTTGGATTCTCCCCTTCTAATTCTTGGCTTTTCGCAGTGTTCTCACAAGTCAAAAGCATTCATGCCGCATCCACTGGACCTGATTAGGTAACGATCATCGGTAATCGGGGAAAACCAATACTTTTCCAGTGTGGAAACCAAGCGGAACCGTAAACAACTTTTGGAGACCAACGGTGGCTCGGTGCAGAAGGCTCCTAGCAGGCTAGCTTCCAGGAGCTCTCTTCAGCTTGGACCCCAGCAAGTATACCACCATCCTCAAGAGAAAACCACCCGGCAACACGCCAAGACGGCGAATGTCCAACGGTCGTGAACAATCTGGAGTATAATTTCCAGGTCCCCACCCGGACAGCAACACTATTTTAGTAAGTCTTTATGAGCTGGCATGCTCTCTGGTCTGGGGGGCCTAACGCCGCCAGTAGCGTCTGGCTAACGTCGAGATTATGAGTCATAATAATAATAATCATCATATACGATGCTCCTAACATCAGGATGGTGTTGTTATGTCTCCATGTGGAGGCTGATATTATTTAAACAGTCCAACCTCATGACGTAATTCGTGAACGATTACATTTTTGTTTTTTACGTTTTTTTCGGGGGGTTGTCGCAAGTCAGGGAACATGCATTGTTTTTTTTATAGCCCTCTTCCAAATGTAGTTATTTAATTTTAGGGATAATTTGGAACATCAGCTGTGCAATATGCATGGTGAGCTTGTCTTAAATGTCTCAACGTCCTCAAAAGTGGTTTTATAAAGTGTTTCGCTTTCCAGATCACAAGTCTTTCTTAACAGCTGCATTGAGACGGCAACAGTGAGGTTACATCCATTGTTGGGGAATCACCTTCAGCGCATCGATAGGGGTAATACAGCCTACTTTTAGATATATATCCTACTTGTAGGAATATAGCGTGCTTGGGGAAATATAGCCTACTTGCACTCCCAAACGTCCTGACGTTTTACTTGGACTGACAGTATCGATCGCAGCGGAGTAGATGCTGCCGCAGATCCATTGGACACAACATGGTTTGCATGTGTGGATATAGAGGAAGAAATAGGTTTATTAGTAGCTGAGGATTTAGGTAGACACCTTTTTATCGAATTGGGACTATATTGTCCTCGAGCTGTGTCAGTTGGACACATTTTTAATTATTTATAACGTAGGCCTATGTATATTTGGCCTACACATTGCAGTGATAACATCCAAGTAGACTAGACACTATTCACAAATGTGTGATATTTGCGCCATATCTTTTTCTGAGATGAATGTAAAACGAAGTCTTAACTCGTTATTACGAACAGGCCATCTAAACGTTTCAAAATGTGAAAGCCTTTCCTCAAGCCAGGTTAGACTTTCTTTCCCCAAGGTTATCCTGAAAACCAACAATGTGTCAACCTGGAATTAAAGGGTGCATGTATTCACCGTGCTATGTAGGTCTTGATAAAAAAAACCTCCGACTATATTGAGGTCGTAGGAGCTACGAGCAGATGAGAAAAAAACATAATTAGGTTTTTTTTTAAACAAAAACTATAATAACATGCAAATCGTTTCCGTCTATAATTACTTGTCCTTGGGTATGGCTCAAGGTGGTTTAGATGTACTACCTAACTAATGAGTAAAGTATTAGGCCTAGTTTAACTGACCATACTAGCTCCAAGAGTCGGATCGTTTAGGTGCAGAATATCAACTATGCCACTTGTTTTAATCTAGGCCTATTGCAAACAAATCCCAATCAGTTTGGTAACACTCACTCACCTGTTGGTTAAATAATAACCTGAGGCCTGTCCTCTCAGATACTGGAAGCCAGTATGTTGACTTGGAAAGGGAAGATTACTCATGCCTGTTTTGGATATCGGTCAGAAATCTTGTCATACGCAGAATAGTACACCATATGCTCCTTTATGCATTACAGTATTCTGTTGTGCAGAACAACATGGCTTTGTGACTTTTTTAAATGGGGTTAGTACGTTTATATCGGTGGAAGATCAATGATACAACACTTCTGTAAGGTATGGTTGCAGCTGCCAAATGTTTTGGTAGCCCTGTTTAGCATTAGCATCAAATTAGGGCTACCAAAAGGATAGCAAGATGCATTGTTTTGCTGGTTCATTGCCAAGCAAAAGTTCAACTAAATACTTGATTTCTAGATTTCTGTGTCAAGTACAAGAACTCTGTTAACAGTTAACACAGTTAACTAGCATTTGTATTTACTTTGTTGAACTAACCATAGCATGTATTATTATTATTATATATTAATCTATATATGAAGATACAATTTTTGTATTCTTGGATTCTGTATTCCGCCTGAATGGAATCTGACCTGTCCATATACTGGAGGATTTCCCTTGTCACTTTACTTAAGTGCATTTAAACATGCCAACTCGGCATCCATTTACTGCCATAAACTGTTTATTCCAAGTAACTGTGTTTCTGTACCAGGAACTGTCTTACCAAGACTCGCTCGCCAATGAGAAGGATGAGCGTTAAACTTAGCTTCAGTGCCACCCAGTCTATTAGTGTGGTAAGGTTATCTCCACACTATGAAGTAGCGATTTGCCTCAACATAAAGCATCGGTCTTAAAAGATTGAACTTTGTGTTGCTGACCCAGCCCTAATTCCCCCCAATGCCGAACCCTTTCCATCAGCGATGGCCTGTGTGTGCATGTTCTCCCAGTGTGTTCATTTAAAGCCCATAGCCTCAGTCCTTCCCTGTTGGGTTGCGGCGATCTGTAATTCCATCCTCGTGACCTCGCCGGTGACTCTGCTGTCATTCCGCAGGAGCCGTTTACTCCTCTCCTCTCGTCGAGGAGATGCTCTTTCCACCACTACACTCGGAAAGTTTATTTGGGTTCACACGGCTAGTGTGGTTGGCTAGAAGCTAATGTGACTGATGTTCCATTCTCGCTGTGACTCTAATGAGCTTAACCTTTTAAACCTGATACACTCTGTATATGGACTGGTGTTCCCTCTTCCCACACATGTATGGCTTTCAACCTCCTCTACTCCAGGTTTGACCCCCAAAGAGACTTATTGGTAGGCCAGCACCAATGAGTCTTTTGGAGGGCTGCCCTTATAATGTCAAACGAGACAATGAGTTGTCACAATAGCCGTTCTAACATTTTGATGGCCTTTGGGCAAGGATTATGGAGCGTCATGCCATTCATGGTCGAAAGGAAATTCATAGGCATGTGACGGGAATAGTCAATGTGCTGACAGAAATGTCCATCTATTTAATTGAGTTATGTTGGTCTGGTGTGAATTTCATTTAAATGGTTGACCAACTGGCATTTGACTGGCCGGGGTCGTCAGAATGCTGGTTTGTATAGATTATCAATTTGACGGCGTTTAATAAATGCACATATTGTGCGATTTGGTCAATACATAAATAATAATTTAAATGTAATCTATTTAGTGTATACATTTTTTTTGTCAACATTATCCATTAAAATCCATCAGTGGCAGGGTCTTAATGTTGTATCCATTTACGTAATTTATTTTATATAATGTCTTTGGTCAAATATCAAGTTTTAGGTCAGTGGTGGGGACACTTAAAGTTAATTTCCTTGCTGTGTTCAAAATGTATATCCGACTTCTAGTGCCCTCACTGCTGCCATTTGGGTTGAAGTCTGAAGTGTAAAGAAGTAGTGAGAGTAAAGTGTCAGATTGAAACCACAGGGCATTCTGGTCCATCAATTGAAATGTACATCTCTGTATTCTGCTGCTTACACTAATGCTTTCCCTGCCTCTGTGACCCACTTACAACATCTGTCTCTTTCGCAGATTCACACTCTGTCTGTCAACAGAAACACTCAAAGTCAAATCCTCACTCTAATTGAGTGTGTGGAATAACAAATATCTGAAAACATTGCAGTAGGCCTACACTTGATGTAAATAAGATCTTCATGCATCTCTCTGTATATGGGGAGTATAATCCTTTTAATATTTCAGTTTTGGATGCCAAATCTATTTAGGCTAGTTCTTATCTCTGACCACAGCAAATTGGCTAAATAGATTCAAATCTGTAGTAACAGATTTGAGATGATGATGTAATCTAGTTAACATCATGATGTATAAAAAAACATCAACATTATTGAATCAGAGTAGGTTGGGAGTCCTAACAGCGTACAATCTTGGTTTGGTATAGTGCAGTCTGGCTAATATTGAACAATAATTGTAGTAATACAAACAATCATCATCTGTTGATTGATTTTATACATAGTTTTCATATGTTTGGCTCCTTCCCTTGGAGACTCATTTTCAAAAGTGACCGCAAACAGCGGTGCTATAGATGGTTGCTAATACTTATGAGATGAGCCTTTTATTTGTTATGGTTTTACTTTGATGCATTAAAATTGGCTTCTGTTTTTGGCCTGGTTGTGAATTAGATGGCATTTGTCCTAATTCTCATATCAACAATGGAAAAATGCTGTGCGAAGGGCAATGTAATCTTATTTGCTAGCTTGTAGTGTTGCACTCTTGAAACCACCCAACCACATCTATTTTATAGGGGACAGTCCCATTATGAGCTCATCCCATTATATTTGAGGATTGGTTGGGATTCACATTTCCAGTCATATAGGATTTGAGGTCCACTTAACAAAAGTGAGTGCTTGCTATTGGATCAACATTCCGATGCATATGAAGTCGATGTGATATCAATCTTATTATGGAACCAGTTTTAATTACATAGCTACAGATCCTTTTCTGTTCAGTCAATACCAGTCAATGCAAGTAAGCACTGTGTAGTCACAATACTACACCGTAGCTCAAGTGAGTAGTTTACCCACACATTCCAATGTTAATTGTTACTCATGTCTATATAATACAACCAAAAACCAAGACATTTGTTCTGCAAAGTCCATCACTTTGCCTCACACTAGCACACAAATGCATGCATACTAACTTACCTAACAGCAAGCTAGAGGAAGTCAACACCCCTGTTGCATACATTGTACTTTCCTGTCACTTAAAGGAATAATACAGCCTAATGAACTTTTACATCGTTTTAAAACGTCGTAGTATTTGTCTTTGCCGCAGCTAAACTCGATTTCTGTTGACGCTTCTACGTAACGTTACTTTAAACATGAGGTATGGACACGTGTTTTTAAGAGTCAAAGTGACTACTGTCCACAATTGAGTGAAAACCCTCCAAGCAACTTTGTCTGAGTAGGCAAGTACTGGTTGTGATGGGTAAACCGAATTCGAGACAATGGATCTGATGTTTTTGCTGGTGTACCTGGTAGAATGGTTTCTTTTGGTGTTGAGCATCAAATCCATGTGACGGCATTTAATTCTTTCTGTGCAAAAGTTATCCTGGAAATGGTTACGGTAGGTATGAGGGACAAGATGGTTATGTATTAGGTTAGGTTTGGTTTTGATTAAGGGTAGGATGTGGGCAGCATTGCCAGCACGCAAGCCAAAAGTTTCAGCCTGTTGATTTTAAAGGCAGCGTTACATCTGGCAACTATGATGGATTTAATTCCGGCCGTGTGTCTGTTTTTAAATCTCTATTTTTGTGAACTTGAATTCGCTTTCCAACGCATGACATTCGGACACGGGAGGAAGTAGAGCAGAACCCAGAGTAGAGAAGCCATTGAAATCGGTATCCCGGGTGTTTAATTAGACCAAATGAGCTGTTTGAGAATCACTGTTATTTTGCTTCTACTTGTATTACAATTCTTTCTTGTCCTTTTTGTAGATAACCACAATTGTCTCACCTGCCATACTTTGGGACCCAGGGGCTTAAATCATAAATGACAAGGTATGTGAAGTATTACATAAAACTCTGCTCCTCATTCACTTCATTGACTAACACACACGGATGCCTGTAAGCCTTTTTTCATATATGGCTAATTCGTTTTTTTTTTTTAAATGTGGCAAATCAAAGTCCAAGGTGGTCATATTGTGATCTTTCAAGTGGTAATTGGATGCTGATCTGCGGCGACGTGGGCAGATCTCGTTTGGCGGGTGCTGTAGTGTGTGTGCCTGGCCTCCAGGTAAACGGGGTGTGACGCTCCTGTTGTTTCTTGTCAGCAAGATGACTGGTTTGAATTTAATCTTTAAATGCCACAAGAATGCCAGCAAGAATACTGTTTTGGATTGAAAATCCAAATCCTTTTCATGCCACAAACTCTTTTTTTTGGGGGGGGGCTTTTTGTTTTAAACCCCCTAGATTGTGAGCTTAACTATTTAACAACTCTCGGATATGGGATAGCGAAATGTATACTATTTCATGAGAAATTGAATTCTTTTAAATATTTTGAACAATGATTCAATTGATGTCATCCATGCAGATAGACCGACAGACGTCACGTGAGCAAGATGCCTAGTCCTTACCTGCTCATTAATGACATGCATCTAAATAAATGACCTGGAAGTCGCTTTGAATATAGGCATCTGATTAGTTTGGCTATATGCCCTCCTATCTGTCAACCACTCTGTGTCGGCACGAGTTGCAAGCAACCTCAACTATGGAGATGTATTTCTGTTCTTCTTTTTTTGTTGAACATTGTTTGTCATTTTTGGTTTCCACCCAGAAGTTCTGCAATAACATAGTTGGACTGCTGGTGCTGGGACTATTCAAACGATGAATCACCCTTCACCATTTCCTTATTGACAAGGATGATAAACACTTGCCCATTATAGAGATTTCCTTCTCGTCATAACGTGTTTGTCAGGGAAACCTTTGTTGAACCCCAATGAAACCTTACCTGCTTGGGTTCTTGTGGTGTTTTCTCGCGGGTTCTTTCAACATAGTTTGAGTACAAGGAAACGTATTCTAGTGTGTTGTCACTTCTGCTCTTTATTGGAAATGTGTGTTTGTTAACCTGCTTTGAGTGACACATTGTGCTTGCGACATGTGACAACAACAACAGAGTTGTACTTTGTTTTACCAGGCTTTGTTTAGAACTGGTTTACTTTTAGAAGGTTGCCATATTGCAGCGTTGTTTGCTTTATCATTGAATACATTTTGGAGTCGATTTTTCTTTTGGAACGGTTGCTTTGGGAGAATATGATGTAATGCAGTGCTTCTCAACTGATGGGCGCTTTGAGGTGGTCGCAGAGCATACACCAAACCTTAGTCTTTAGGAAGAAGCCCATGACTTTGCTAAGTTTCTTTGCTAATGTTTCAATGTTATTTCATGTTTCAATGGCTGACTATTTGGTTTAGTTTGATTGGATTTAGACCGTTGCAGCTTTTTGTTCGCTCCATGTTTTAAACAGTACATGAAGGAATTGTAGATTACTGCACAATTAGACAATTAAATACATTAGATATTTTTTAATGACTATTGACACATGTGGGGCCTGAGGCCAGGCCAGTGGAGAACCACTGATGTAATGCAGTGCAAATTGCTGGAACTGTATGTCAAAAGAAAACACTAAACTGGCCAAGTAGTGAAGAATAATCAGATACAAATGTTGTTTATCAGATACAGAGGCCTTCAAGATGTCTTTAAGCTCCGCCACCGTCTTCTCCGTGGAGCCTGGGGCATACCCCCAATACTCCTAGATTACCTACCTTGACATTGTCCAGCTCCACACATCCTTCTAGAATGGCCGCGGTTGGAAAGGTCCCCTCTGGTAACCGATTAACCAGACTTAACACTCGCCCCCCCCCCCCAGACTGGTAGCACTGGGAGTCGTCTAGGTTGTGTGGAACTTTTCTTTCAATCAGGAAGCTGCTTCTGCACCCTTTGTGTAAATAGTTCCTTGCCAAGTAAATGGTTGCCTCCAGATTTCTAAAGGTACAAAAAGAATGAGCACGCCCCCTAGCTCTCCCTTAGCATGCCAGATACGGTCTTTCTCTGCATGGTATGCGCATGGATTTTATTCTATCCATGCATTTTTTTTCAGCTGATTCAGTTAAATGGAAGTCCCACCCTAGGGTTTTCCTCTACTAAAACTGTGTGTTTTTTTTCCCCAGAACCTACGGATTTTAAATTGCAACCATGTCTCCACATAGATTGTCCATTAGTGCATGCTTCCGTGTATATTTGAGCTCTACAGATGAAAAACATATACTTATGAAGCCAGGGTGTTTAAAAGAGCCATATCCCATTGTACCCTCTTGGCCCCTCACGATGGATATCAATTGCATTTAGTTGCTGGCTGCTTTAGATGGGTGTGAACTGTGAAGAGGGGGACATTTACACCACTCGCATGCTAAGGACTGCAACGCGCACTCAGCCTAGTTGAGCCAGGAGTCATGTGACTCAGTGACTGCAGTGAACTCCCAGTTCACTGCAGTGAACTGGGAGTTCACTGCAGTGAAGACGGATTTGGGGACACAGTGATGACTCCGCTAATACCAGAGTCTTGTACTTTTTAATGCTTTTTTTCTCTGCTTGAGGCACACAAAGTTGGAGGATGGAAGTTGTTGCATTTTAAATGAATCTGTGCACACTGCCGTGCGCAGAAACAAGTAACCCCCTCCCTAAGAGAAGTTAAAAGCCCTTAATCAGCAATGCCTTAATCCATCACTGAACCCATGTTGTTGGGCGGCAACATTTCCTGTTGGGGTTAAACACTTGAATCATTTTGTTCTATGCAGCTTTGGTTAAACATGGCATTAGTGGATTGTTATTCTGTAGACAAGACGGTCAGCACCGATACACGGGTCCGACGGACCCGACACTGATACTCTGACCTGGGTGTAACCGACCCTGGGCATTGAGACCGGGCATTGTCGCGTGTCTTCGCTTCGCTCTCTTTTTTCATTGAGTCCCAATAATTACACTGGACTGAATTTCACCATTTGCAGATCTTGGGTGGAGGTTTTGGTCAGATGTTGTTGTACAATAAGCTTCTAATATTCAGATTTCTGTTTTAAGCGGTTTAGTATTGGACATACTTATTTAAAAAAAAAAAAAAAGTCAAAACCAGTCAAGGGGCAAGACACTTTTTACAATTTCATTATTATTAGACTCAAACACAACTGTCTATATTTGGCATTGTGCTTTATAGTGACTTTATATTGTTTTCCTGCTTGTTTTATAGGCCATCCTTTCCCGTATGCTTTTCCTTTCTCTGCCGTGCGTGGGAGTATCGGTGACGCTAAACAGACAGCACTCCTGGTCTGCTTAGGCTCAATGGGTTGAATAGAGGATGGCTTACTCTGGTGAGCTTCTGCTACACCTGTAACACTAGCACTAACCAGCCTCCTGTGGATGTCTCCTGGGCCTCACAGGGGAAGTTGATGCCTAAAGTCTTGGTAAAAATAATGAACTGAAACTTGTAAGAGAACCCTGATGTGGCGTATAAACCTGTATACAACCTACACCTCTGTTGAAATAAACTTCTTGATTTTTGTGAAACTGTGGGTGGGTTAGGGGAAAGATATTTTTGATCATTGTGTATTGATGCACATTCATTTCCCCTACTGCATTGTGTTTCCCGTTGTGAACGCTACCTAGGATGGCCATCTGCTTTTGCTTACGCAAATATCCTCTTGTCAGACTATGGAATGGTACACGCGTTGAAGCACCAAAGAAGAAGGGTTAGGTCAGGTTCTGCTCTTCAAAATGAAGCGAAGATTTTGGGTTGCTGCGTATTGACAGCTGAAGGTGTAGACTGTAGGTAACATGGTAGGGGTCAGGATGTGTCGTTTTTTTTTATGGCTTCCTCCATCGGTGGGATGCGGTTCTGAAACAAGAAGCCGATGACGTTTGTTGATGGTAGTGGTTGCGGTTGTCATAATGAAATGCAACATGTTGCCCAGACAACAAGGCGCTGTACACACTGTCTTTTACTGACTAAAATCAGAGGGAGTAAGACCGCCCTACAGTAAAATCAGCGAGAGTACGCTTAGTTTACCAGTGCATTCAGCTATGCTGGTTTGTTGTATGCATTGAGGTGTTTGATCTGGGCAGTTTATGAGTTGAATTCATCTCATATTCTGACCACTCGTGCGAGAAATGCTTCATTTCTTCACATGAGGCTTTCATAAGTTAAATATTATGACAGCTTCTTGAATTGCAAAACGACTACTGTGTGTGTGTGTGTGTGTGTGTGTGTGTGTGTGTGTGTGTGTGTGTGTGTGTGTGTGGTCCATAATGTGGGTTGAAAAAGTGGAATAGAGACAATTGCGTGTTTGCATAAGATTAATTCCACGCATTCCAGGCGTCCAACAAACAGGAAGTCTATTCAGCTCTGGCGTTTAATTTAAATCTACCCATCCCATTTGTGTCATGGTTGAAAGAATAGGGCTCATTATGCTGCATCAGGATGGTGATGACGAATATCCCGACATAATATTCAGAAATCAATGAGTCTGTTGTTCTGTAAAACAAATGTACTGCTTGGACAGTTTGTTATAAAAGTCCTGTGTGTTTCCTATGCAAACAATTGACACTGTCAATATAAAACAGACTGAACATCGTGGCATGCAGCGTTTTCTTCTGGTCGCCTGCTGTGTTCTTTCCTTTTAAAAAGGTTCTTAAATGCCCCTTATCAGCTATGTAACACTCTCAGGGGGATTCCTGACTCCTCTATAACCTCAAACTGCATTCCTTTTATTACGTTTCCTGAGCACTGCGTGTGAAAATAGTTTGGGAATTATTCATCAGGGTAATTATGGTATGCACGTCTCCTGGGAGACACAACTAGAGTCACTCTGAGTTTAGTATGCGCTGTCAGGACTTGGAGGAAATGCAAATAATTGGGTCTACAGTGGATGGCCCTTTTTGAGCAACACGGTGTGCTTTATCTTTTACTATTTGGTTCTTCATCAGCTGATATTGGGAGTGCATTTGATCCCGGCGTGTGAGGTACAGCCGGTCTGTGTCCAGTCCGTTCTCGCCGGTGAGGAACTGGGAAGATGCGTTTAACAAAAAAAAAAATGAGGGCGAGAATGTCTGCTTGTCCCAGAGATCAGATTACCAACCCTCATTTCAGTATTGGCTCTAAGAAAACAATCACGGTTTTGTTTCCCCTGTCACGTAAGACCGTTCAGGCAGAAGAACACCAATGGGAACCAAACCCGCAAGAGAGCGAGAACTGGAACAGCAGGTTCCCCTTTTTCCCCGTCGCGCCGACCGCCGCCGTTGTTTCTCGATCCCAGGGTCGTCTTTCTACTCATCGCAACGGCTCCCCCCCCCGCCTTTCTCATTTCCAGAGTTTCCCCTGAACCTTTTAATCTGTTGACATGTGTAGTCATGTGTAACCACTCTGGTGGTCACAGATCAGTATAACCCGCCTAGTTCTCTTGGTTCATAAATTGTTCTTGACTATACTTGACGGGGGGGGGGGGGCGGTGGTTTTCTTTGTTCGTTAT
>JAOPJO010000118.1:11839191-11858254 GCA_027123675.1 Molva macrophthalma | reverse complement strand
AACAAACAGCAACTCATCGTTGAGTATATTCTTTTTTGTTTTTTGTTGGTTTTTGCATTATGGCTTAGCAATAGTGAAGAGAGAAAAAAATACAGACAACTTTATTTTTTATTCTTAAAAATATCAGCATTTTTAAAGAAAGACTTTTAGTAATCACTGGTTTTACATACATTTTATATTGTGGACAAAAATGTTTTGTAATAAAACGGCATTGTTAATATAAACAGCTGTTTTTTTTTCTTAGTTTTTTTGGTTTGTTTTTTGGTCATCAAATTACTAATCAACATACCCAATTCTAATCAATGCAGAAATCACAATATTTAAACTTTGTATTCAAGCGAGTGTTAAATCACATGCCTCTTCATCAGTAATAGTCACTCGATGTGATCCGTATACCAGCTGTCTGCATGAAATACACCGACTTCAGTGGTAAAAGATTATTTGATGAGACGTGTTTCCAAAAGTGGTGGAAATGATTACAAAGTATTGGCTTCACACATTTTTTGAATATGTATGTGACCACCAAATTATATGTACAATATTTATATAGTTATGTATATCCCCCTCACACTAAATCAGTGAAAGCCATTCCTGCATATTTTCAGCATTTGTGTCATGCACTGTACCTGTATGTAAATCATTTTGACGTGCACACCGGCATTATGCTCATAAAGAGACTGTCGAAACAAAAAGAAAATGACACTGTGGTAATTCAAAAAAGGTTTGACTTTATGATAATAACATTTGATAATTGGGTGAATGATAATTTTTCCTTTTTTTTATTTTCCCGATAGTTGCTTTTAATTGGTTATAAACCAACTATTGAATGTTTTTTTATGCTAGAAAATTTTGTCAAGTGACATTCCCTCCTAAAAACGCCCCAAGTAGATTTTAATGAGATTTCATCATTTGTATTATTGGATTCTATCATATTGGATTTTCTTTAACAAATTATTTGTTCCTGAATTAATAGTACTCCTCTATTGATGAGGAAAATGGACAGTCCGATCATGTAGACAATCGAACCAGAGAATCGGTGTCACCACATAGGTTTTTTCCATGTAGTTCTAATTTATTTTGCAGTCTCAGTGATTTGTAGACATTATTATCCAAACGATTACTTCTTGTAAATACTTATACAAAAACTTGAAGAAAAAATAATCATGGCATTAGTGGTTCGAGTTTGTAAAACCAGCAATAAAATCTTCATGCAGACGGGCAACCCTTTTGATGTTTAGCAGTTAGCTTTCCAGAAGAATCTCTGGAAAAAGGCAACAGAAAAATTATCAATATGCATTTATCCAACATTCCAGATTTTGTATATAAACACCCTGTTTATGAAGTAACCTGTGGAAAATAAACTAATGCTCTTCATTGTTTGGTCTTCTCATGCCTGTTTCATGTCATCTTCGATGTTTTCGTATCATAAAGAACTTTATTGATGTATAATGTTCAGAAATATTTATAGGAAATGATTGGCCCCATATGGGCCTCCTGCATGACCACCGGTCCCGCTGGAGCCTCACTCTCACTACCGCGGACGGTTGCCGGCGACGCTACACTGGTCTTTTTAAAGGGCCCCTATTTGACCAACAGTTGCGAAGGGTGATTAGCCATTAAAAGTGTTTGATGGATAGATAAGCCTTATCAGTTGCTACAGGCCACTGGGTAGGCAGGTCGACTGATCTATCCAGCATATCATCCAGCTGGACACTCCCATGTGATGTCATCAAGTCACAGGACAGATTTTAAAACGGCTTGTAATGGCTGAACACTCTTAAACCTGGTGGTAAAATAGGGGCCCTTTAACCACTATCCACTATCGAATCGGTTAATTGAAAGTGCTCACCGTGCCGGCGCAAATGTCCTCATGAAAAACTGATGCTTTGTAGATGCGCTGCAAAACTTAACAAACATTAAGATCCACGTCTTGTGTCGCCTCGTCGGGTCTCACCAACACATCCTTGGTTGTTTACGTCCATGGTTTTGAGCGCAGAACTCCCAACATGGCCGCACTGGAAGTATTGGTCAAAACCAACGATGTGTATCAACGAAGTATCCCGATTGTTGTATTTTATTGGTTATAAACAAACTATTGAAGGATTTATTTGTAATTTAAATATCAACTGACACTCCCTTCTAAATGGGCCCCACGTAGATTAAAATGAGATTTCATAATTTTGATTATTTGATTAAATAATCAAAAATTATTAAATGATAGTATATCTGAATCTATCAAATACACCAACAAGGTTTATGTGAGTAAACTACCATTTCCAAACATGTTTACAAAAAGAGAAATCCATGCAAGCTCATAAAAACGTAATGCCAATGTAACATTTTGAGGACCGAACCATAAAAGGATAGTCTAGAGATATGTCCATAAATATGCATACTTTACAGATGTATCACATTTGCTTTAATGTCTTTACCCCCTTTTGTTTTGGACATCCACAACACACGGTGGCGCTGTTCAAAATATCAGTTTCTGATTCAGAAGTCAATAGTACACTACTGACTATGGTGGTTACCCTGAGGTATTCCCTGCACGAATACCGAGTATAAATAAACACTGGTATTATATTTGATCGCCGCAAGAATGAACGGAATACCGGGAACTACCGTAGTTCAGGTCACCAACCTGTCTTCGGCCGTGAGTAGCGAGCAGATGGCCACTCTGTTCGGCTTCCTAGGGGACATCGAGGAGCTGCGGCTCTACCCCCCGGAGTAAGTGCACCCGATGCGGGCTAACTGGCAACAGCAACGGCGGGGATCTATCTGGGGCCTATTTAAAGTCTTCAATAATAATAACAAAACATATGGATGACCGTGAAGAGGCTTTTAAACGTATGTGTGGCGTGTGTCTTGTTTCATTCACAGCAACGCACCGATCGCGTTCTCGTCCAAAGTGTGTTACATAAAGTACCGCGAGCCGTCCAGTGTTGGCGTGGCGCAGCATCTGACCAATACTGTCTTCATTGACAGGGCTCTCATAGTGGTCCCGTGTGCGGAAGGTGAGTGCAACTGATCTTTCACTTTCACACTGTGTCATATTATTTTGTCGAAATAGCTGATGTTGTTTGTGGGTTTTGTTTTTTACTTAAGTCCAGACATGCAAATCTAAGGGCCATTTACAAATTCTTGTTAATTCTCTCGCTGTCTTTCTCGCTGCTCCCCTCAACCCCCACACCCCCTCCTAACACACACACACACACACACACACACACACACACACACACACACACACACACACACACACACACACACACACACTAGTCTATACTAACATATTCACACACACACACACACACACGCAAGTCTATACTAACATTTTCACACACACAAACACACTCACAATCATACACTTGCCTATACTAACCTATTCACAATCACACACACAAACACACACAATCACACAGACACACACACCAATACTATCATGAAAATCACTGTGAAACACAACTATGCACTGGTTTGTACAGACAGAATGGCTCTTCGCATGTGATTTCATGAATAGTGCACTTTCCAAGGTATTTGCTTTTCCAAGGTTTTACACACCATCAAACGTATAGGCATTTTCTTCTTAAAATTGGATAATCAAGACGTAGCAATATAGCACTGGTTGTATTTAATTATTTTTGGGGATATATATGTTTTCCTTTTTTTACCAGAGTGCGTGTACGTATGCCTTTTCATCGTGACTTCTGTTTTTTTCACGGTGATCAGTCACGAAACAAAAAAGAATAAAAACATCACGACAGCAACTCGGATAGCCTAACTCTTAATCTTTTCTTCCTTTTTTTTATGTAAAAGCCTCTCCCCCAACCCCTGTGGTTCCACTGTTCCTCCCGTGTGTAACCGTAACGTCATGATAATAGCGCAACGTAAATTGCTTTTTGTCCACCTGACTTGGTTGCCCGATGGCTACTGAGTTTATTAATTTGGTTTTGTATGTTTTTTTCTGTGTGATTATGTGTGCATATCAGATGACTAGAGTGGCCCCGGCTGTTACACTTCACTAGCCTGAATCAGGCATTGTTTTCCAAGCCACAATCCCCGAGTGGGCCAACGAAGCCTTCATGGGGGAAAATGTGACCAGGAGAAAAGGCCGCTGAGCATTCCAAGATGGACACCTTGTCTCTTTTTGTTTTATTTCCTTTATTTTTTTTTTCTTCCTTTCATTCTATTCCCATGTTGTCCACTCTCTGCTGTCTCTACCAAGAACCTCTAGCTTTGTTTTTTACTTTTTATATAAATATATATCTATATATATAATTGGTATTTTTTGGTTTATTTTGTTTTTTCATTTCCGTCCATCCCCCCCCCATACCCCTTCTCTCCACCTCTACAGCTGCAACTTGAGTGTGGTTGAGCTCGGTTCAGCACAGCGATGCGGGCCCCATTCCCCCGAAGATGGCTGTCACTTAACACTCTTTTCTCTCTCCTCCTTGCCGGTGTAGTTGTAGGTGTAGTCAGGGTAAATGACCGAGACCCGACTACAACCTATACGAACGAACTGTTGCATTTTGTTTTTGGATTTGTTTTAACCTGCACCTTAAACATGTCTGATGTTTCTGTGTTTCAATGCAGCCACTTTTGATATAGCTTTATCAAGTGTCGCTGTTCAGAAGCTACTTAAACACTATTCTTCTCACATATATATATTTTATATATATATATATATATACACGAGTAGTCATGTCACAGGCATTCATTGTTGTGGTTTGTATGTTTTTTTCTTGAGGTTATTTCCCTCTACTGGAAAGACTCCGGTAGCTGTTGTGCTTAGACATGGAGTTTGTGTTTAGTGCCGGTGACTCTCATCTTACGCTGTGTCTTTAAATCCACCTGTAGCCTATCTTTTATTTTTCTCTCAGAAACGATATGTAGTTTTGATTAACGGTAACAGCCACAATAACTACAAACATGGCCTCTTGTCCTCCAGCTCTACTGAGTGGGGAAAACGATAATGGCAATATTTACGATTGATTTGAGAAGAATTTCTAATCCGATGTACTTTGGCAAAAAAAGTCTTGGCTAACGTCTCGTACAATTCTTAAAGTTGTTGTTCTTCTCTGTATTTGATGTCCTGTGTGCTATTAGTGACGCAGCCAATGGGGTTGTCTTGTGTCTTGCACAACTTTCCGACACTGCGAAAACGAACGCCCCAAGGAAACGCATCCATGCTTGATATCGTACGGTTCATGACCAATATGTTTCCAGTACAGGTGACCCCATACATCAAAGTGTTGACTCATTATCTGCATATTATTCTTTTCCTTCTTTTTTTTCAATCTATGAAAAGAAACAAAATCAACGACAAAAGAAATTCTGTTTCTTTTTTTATTTTGTGAGGAAAAGCAACTGTTTAGATTGTTGACATTCACGATCATAATTAACATTGCCTGAGGAGATTGCTTGTTTTAAAGTCTAGTCAACCACAGCGATTGAGTTAGGATGCTCCGTCTGCACTGATAAGACACTAGCACATGCTGTAGATGAGTGAGATAAAGAGGACATTTTGTTTTTAATGCTCTCCTTCGCTCTAGAGCACAGTGTTGGGTGGGTAGTGTGGATGATAGAGCAGACAACAGTCACCGCCTCCAGGGGCCCCCGGTAACGCCTGCCTCTGCCCCTGACAGGGAGGATCCCGGAAGAGGCCAAAGCCTTGTCTCTGCTGGCCCCGGCCGCGCCCCCCGCGCCCCCCGTCCTCCCGGGTGCGGGCCTGCTGCCCATCCCCACGCCCTCGCCCGTTCACAACGTGAGCACAAGATTATTTCATTTTTTGTCATTCTTATTTGTAAAACAGTGTTACAAATAGTCTTACCTGCATGTGTAGGACTATTGGTCTGTGTTCTGTTGTAGTTATATTTGTATGCCTTATTTTCTGAATGGTTTCACGACAACTAAATCGGATGCACAAAATGTGGCTTATGGGTGACAGGGCGGGACTTCCGGGCATGCTTCACAGGGAGTCTGTTTTGGTTACATGGGTTTAGCGGCAAGAGAGAGGGAGGGACTACTGATAGAGGGACATCCGTCACTGTGACTTTATGTTCTGATTGCCTAATCAAATTCTTCTTCTTATCCACTGAGGGACTGATAACGTGCATACACAGCTCATAGGAAGAGAGCGGAAATAAGTTTCCGTAGACCGATAAAAATAAAAAAGCGATGATAATAACGACCTTCTCTAATCCTACATCCTGGGCGGTGACTGGCTTGTAATGGCTAATAATCAACATGCGTGCGTGTGTGTGTGTGTATAGCAGTGAGTAACGTTGTGTTTCCCTGGGCGGGGCTACGGCAGCTGAACCTCCCCGTGCTGAGTCGGCCCCCTGCTGAGCTATCTCCGTCGCTGAGCGCCCAGCCCCCTCTCATGGGGAACGTGGACCCCTCCAAGATAGACGAGATCCGGAGGACCGTCTACGTGGGCAACCTGAACTCACAGGTGTGGCGTTTATACACGATGTCCGTTTCCTCAGTGATTTCACTCTCGTGGTCAAAGTCAGTTTGTTTTATCGAATCATATCTATCGGCCATTTTGTGCATTGAAGTGCGTATAACCAGGCAAGGGTCATCTGAACACGTCAGACCACAGTGATATGACTGTATATACATATTATGTTATTGTACCTTTACAAGGTAAAAGTAGAATTAGTTGTAGTTACTAGTAACTTCAAGCCAGAGTTGGAAGCGATGCGTAAAATGCCATGCATGTTTAAATGTAAGAAATGTTTGGCGTACATTTGTTTTGGTGTGCTATAGACCACCACAGCTGACCAGCTCTTGGAGTTCTTCAAGCAAGTGGGAGACGTGAAGTTTGTGCGTATGGCGGGAGACGAGACCCAGCCCACACGCTTCGCCTTTGTGGAGTTTCTGGACCAGAACTCGGTGTCCAGAGCTCTCACCTTCAACGGCGTCATGTTCGGAGACAGACCGCTCAAGTACGGGGTCCTTTTTAACATCTAATTATCATTATTGCTAATGGTCGACAGTAATAACCTACACAATTGTATTAAATCATATACAGTCTTTCTTCATTTATTTTTTACAGGATTAATGGTTTTACTAAAATGTTAGCTTTTTTTGGGCGGAAATATGTTAAGCTAATTTAGTTCGGGTAGCAATGCAACATTTTTTAAAACAAATGCAATGGTCTTTTTGTTTTTTTGAATGCTACGATGATAAATGCGGACACAAATTTGGTTTGTTTTCGTTTACAGCGTGAATGCTAAACGTTATGCTTACGTTAAATGCTAACATCGTTTCTTTTTGCCCGTCGTCTTCCAGGATCAACCATTCCAACAACGCCATCGTGAAGCCCCCGGAGCTGACGGCCCAGGCCGCCGCCAAGGAGCTGGAGAGCGTGATGAAGCGCGTGAGGGAGGCCCAGTCCACCATCGCCGCAGCCATAGAGCCCGGTACTCACTCCCCCGTAGCCGTCGTCCTACTGACTCAACCGCACACCCCGGCCGTGTTTTTCGTTCGATTTCCACTCAATGTGTGCGTTTCCTTTTGTGGTTTGTTGTTTCCTGTAGGAGAGGAGGAAAAGCCGCGCTCCTCCAGTCGATCCCGGCGACCGCGGCGTTCCCGCTCGCGGACGCGCTCTCCCTCCCGCTCGAAGACGCACAAGAAGAGGTCGCGCTCGAGACACAGGTGTGAACACATCGTTAGGCCTCAGCCTCCTCATTAGGTTAAAGGTGTTGTAGGTGCTGTTTAGTGTGTGCCAGCCGCCAGCTATTAGTGAGTGAACTGCGCTGCGAGAATATCAGTTTTCAGGTTAACTGCCCCTGCCGGCTCATTTCTGAACAAACAGGGCATCTCTTCTCTGATAGGTTTGGGGAATCCATCCTGCCTGTCAATCACAGGTGCATGAAATGCAACACTTTTTACTGGTGGAAAAACGTAGGAGGGAGGTTGTAGAGAGGGAGGGGATGTTTGTTGTTTGTTGGTTGTTTGGTTTCAGAATCTTGCTCTCTTCCTGCTCTCCCTTTAAACCTGGAATCGTACCTACAGCAGCTTTAACTCGTATGTTGTGATGGTGCAGTAACGGCGTCTCTCTTGGGTTGCAGGACCAAGCCCTCTCAGGCTGCCTTGCCTAGGGGCAGTCCTCGCGGCGTCCACAAGAGACGCTCACGCTCCCGAGACCGACGACGAAGCCGCAGTCACTCCAGGTGTGTGTGCGTGTGTGTGTAGGAAAATGCCATTTAGAGTACTGATAACGTGTAATAACATGTATTATTCCTATGACCCCATGTGACATGTTATAACACGTATGATTCCCATCAGGGGCCACAGGAGACGCAGTAGGGAGCGCTGCAGGAGTCCCAGGAGGACCGCCAGGTCTCCCTCTCCCCTTCGGTGAGCCCAACACCTCACAGTCAGGTGGTCAGGGGGACTCCCAGCCATAGGGTTCTGGCTCCGAACCCCAAAGTCAGCCACTGCCTGTAGGGGTCCTGTAGCAAGATGGCTGCTCCTTAATGGGGGGGATATGCACCATTCCTTAGCTTGAAACGTCCTCTGAAACACATTGTGCCGTGTAGACGCTAACTTGAAGGATACATGCATCAAGGGGAATTGCTCTGACTCTGATTGCCTACTCAAAGGGGTGAGGATCAGAGCGTTTTTTTGTTTTTGTTTTCAAATCAAGACAGGAGCTAGGGTGAAATAGCACATTTAGCATTTTGTACTTTTTTTATCCACATCTCAAAATGTACATTAACTCCGCCAAGGTTCGGGGTTTGATTCCCACCCATGCTAAGAATGTATCCGGCAATTGTAACATGCTTTGGATGCAAGCGTCCCAACTAGTGTATTGGCCTATATTCTAGATTCCGCGGGTCCTTTTTTAAATCAAACCAACACTCCCCCTCTCTACTTGTCCTAATAAGTCCATTAGTCATTGGAAAAACAGCAGCTTACTCTTTCAGGTCCGATTGCAAAAAGCTGATAAGGTTATGTCAACATAAACAAAATGTTCCTACAGAACGGTGGAGCCTGTACATAGTTTGGAATTAGTCCAAAAAGTCCCCAGAGGTAGCAACTGTATTAGTTATTTAGAGTGGAGGAATGACAATTTGTTTCAATCATGCAGAAACACTGCAGCCTCCCAAAGAGGCATCAACAGTCATCAATCTTTCCAACAGAAGCAGAGGTAAGCATAGGACGGTGTCTGAAGCTACTGTGGACTCCCTGCTGCTCATGTAAAGACAACCATGGAGCTGGTCTCAAACTATTTGATTGAGTCAATTTAATAATCATAATCATAGAAACAAATGTGATGCAACATGACCAGGGCTTTGTAACTCATTTTTGAGTGAAGGAATAGTATATGCAAAAATGTTTCTTAAAAAGAGGGTGAAGCCCCGTTCAAGAGATCAATGCATAACATATGTCAACAACGCAAATGTATAATGGCAATGTCAATGTTACTGTAAATTGATTCATCTAAAAAAACTAATTCAAAAGAAATCACTGTAAATATTATTGTAAATACCAATAAGTCGTTCATTACTTTATAACTTCACTAAATCATATATCCCCTAATATATGTAAATATAATCCATAATACAACTCAAACTCTACTCTTACCAAACTAACTTTGCTAGTCATGTGTTGAATATTTTCAAATATCCCTGTAGCCACTGTTATGGAGCGAAAGGCTGATTTTGCTGTATGTTGATGAGATCTCCCATCACCGGCTTTATGAAGAAGGAAAAGATGGCTGCCTCTCGGTGACCATTTCTCCTCTTACTCCAGCAGGGTGAAGAGGGGAGGACGGAGGAGAGAGCGTAGCAGGGACCGGAAGGAGCGGTCTTTGTCCCGTAAGAGGACTCACAAAGACCAAGACCGGAACCGCAAAGCCAGGCCTGTCAAGGTAGCCGTGTTCCCAGAGGTCCAGTCGTTTATACTTTAAGCATCTGTAATGTTAAGGTAGTTATAGTGTATGCAAAAATGACGACAGTTTTCCCTCTGTATTTCTACTAAATGTCCAGCCTTTGTCGAAAAGTACTCGAGAACAAAAATACATTCAAATGAATGCTTAAAATAAACACAGAATTTGGTTACAAAAAATTAAAGGGAAGTAATAAGTCTTCTATTCTGTAAAAAATATTCATCCGCTTATTTGTTTTTATTTAATTGATCATAGAAGATGCAAAAGGAATGTGAACGGGAAGCAAAGGAAGACTGTGAAAGTGACAGAGAAGGCTCCGGAACGGCCAGCGAGGATATGGCGTCACCCTGTACACAACAAAATGGCCGCTGAAAGACTCTGGGCGAGGAGCACGCGTCCGTAGGTTCCTTCAGCATCAAGTAGGATACCAGAGGTCTTCTTTTTGTTTCACAGCGGCTATTTAAAAAACAACATGCGTTGAAATACCTATTCACACTCAACAAACACTGACACATAGTTGGGTAGTGTCACATGTCACTACCACATGTCGCCCATTTTTAAGACGCATCATTGTATTAGTTGAATCATCATCTGGTTGTTCGGGCTCTTTTAGTTTTTTATTCAATTTCATACTGTCACTACACAAATAAGGTTTTGTGGTACAGATGTCACCAAACAAGGATATAAATTGCATAGATGTGTCCATCTGTCAGTGACAAGCAATTTAGTTATTTACATGAAAGGAAATCAATCTTTATTGTCAATTTTATTTTACTGAACAGTATTTTGATATCAGAATCAGTTGACAAAACATGGAACCTTTATGAATTCAACTATTGTACCATCGGTTTGGGACATATGGTCAGATTTTATGAGTAAACCGTAAATAAAGATTTATATTTAATACTTTTTAATTACAAGTCTACTAACTAGCAAAAGAAGGAAAAAAGGGAGTCATACAAGAGAAATATGAATAATCGTCAAAAACCTCCACCCTTTGTACAACTGTGTAGAATCCCTTCTTCAGTACTAGGGATGGGACAGGCTATGCTAACTTAACGCTCGCTAACATACAGAGCCTATATTGACATGATAAAAAAAAAAACACAGCCCACCCTGTTTCCAACTGGCTCATACTGATAATCCTCAAAAGCAATAAAACAAATGTTTGTATCTAAAAATAAACACGTTATTCAGAGACCACCAAGGAGTAGAAATGAACGATTTTGGCAACACATCTCATTTTGCTTCCACTGTTGTCTCATGGGAAATAAATACTTTTTTTTTTTTTACTTGGATTGTATTATTCTGACAATTTTGTGTAGCGTGAATGGACAGGAGTGAGTAGTGTTTATGTATCGGCCAGGTTTAATAAATGTATGAGGTACAACATCAGGAGGACACAGATCGCTGCTTTTTATGTTGCCAGGGGGAAATAGCCCTGTCTGTTGCGTGAAGGATACATTTGTCACATGCCTTGTGCAGTCTATAACAGATAACCACAGGATCTGTACAGTATGCCCTTTATTTTTGTGTTGCTCACCTTTTTGTGATGCAGCAAACGGGTTGATATATATTACTGTAATTATAAGCAATCAGAAGAAATGTATGACTTATTTTGCCAATTTGGTTTGTTTCTTAATGCTCCACAACATCAGATAAAAACATTCTTATGTATGTTGTTATATATGTGGTCAATTGTATTTTTCACTCCCTAGTAAAACATATTACATATATATTTGACTTTTCCTATTTTATTGCAGTTTACTTTGGTGCTATATTCGTATTTTGGAAGTGTGCAGCGCAGGAGGTTAAAGTGTGAAACTAAATGTTATTTAAACATTTCTATTATTTTCCAAACGTAAATTGGTTTAAGAACGCAGCATAAAATATCCATTGGCAGTTTGTACATTAAAACCAGTGCTATGTCGACATTAGGTTAAACATTTTATTAGCTGTAGTCACAAATCGACAAGCTTCTTGCAAGCACAGACAACTGAAAAGTGCCTAGACTAAGATTGTACAAAACACTGAATAACTCCCTAAAATTCAAACTTGAATTTATTTTGGCAAACTAAGATTCATAAATTAGGTGTTGAAGTTACAATACATTTGTGTGAGTAAAATTGTCTTTGACATAAAAAAAGTATAGCCGATTGTGAACTCAATATTTTGGTGTGTTTTTTGCAGGTTCAAATGTTTGTGCTAGTGCGGATTATTTGTGTGAATAAATCCAGTATTGACAAATATAATGGTGAAAGGTTTTTGCTATAGTCTAACAACAAAGTTTTAAGCTTGATGTCAGTTAAAAGTATAGGTTTGCGAAACAATTGAAGGAACGGAACGTCTACATGTTGGTAACATACCAGGGTTTGCCAAACAGACAATGTTTGGTGTAAGATATTTCTGAAAGACAAACAAATTAACATAATACAAATTGTATTTTTTTATAATGTTGTATTCATAAGTATTTAAAAACAATTTTGGCTAATTCCTAAGATGAAGAGGAAGGTTACTCTTCCTGATTCAAGCGGAGAGGTTTTTTATGGTGTTTATGAAGAGCTTGGATGTATGCTGTTGATCCTTCTTGGTTGTGTCTTGTTCAAGTGTCCCCCCCCCAATAAAAATAAAAAAGACAGGCTTTTTTATTCAGATGATCTGCATCACACTGTCTCCTCACCATATCCCCTGGTGAATATCTTAAGGAAATAAATGTACACAACCTCTTCCGTATGCAGGTTCCTCTTCTAATACCATTATTGAAGTGTCTACATTATTTGCAGCGTCTTAAAGAATTAAACCCATCCACACGCTCGATCCTTCCAGACATTTTGTTTCCTTTCTAAGGGAATCTTGCCTTTTCAGTTTGTTATCCGTGCCATTAGTGACCAAATTACAAATGCATTGGTGTGAAAGTCATGCTCTTTGCAGATGATAGTCCTACGCTTATTTTAACGATAGAAAAAGGTAAAATCCACAGTGCTTCCATTATCATCCTACTGTGCTGGATCTCGGCTATAAAAAAATCGATTTTACACATCTGCACTTCAAACCTCTAGAACAATCAGTCCACTCCGTGGCTGCTCGGACTCCTGCTGAATTGGCGGGCGTAGTCCGATTCATCCGTATGTACGGCCTTGTTCGTCTCCTCTGGTTGAAGGACTGTGTGGCCGGTTGTCCTACAAGCTGGGAGAAGTTGCGGCGTGCCCTGTTGAAACAGCTCCATGGTGGTGTAGTCGCCGGGACCCTTACCGGGAGCGCTCTCCGATCTGTTTTGGAGCGTGTCCCAGGTTGTCGTCCTCGCGTCGCCGGTCGGGTCGTCGCTCGCGTCTCGCCGCGCCGGTTCCGAGTGCCCGGCGGGCGCCCCCAGCGGCTGCCCGCTCCCCTCGAGCCCGGCGCGCTGGAGGCCCGGCGGGGGCCCCGATAGGTGGAGGGTACACGTGTCACAGTCCTCCAGGAGGATGGTCAGCTTCAGGGGCTCCTGACGAACAACACCACATGACCGACTCATTAAGGGCACTTCACATTAAAAGGATCCGCTGTAGGTTTTTGTAAGTTAATGTGTAGGAAATGAGAACATCAAGTTGTTCTTTAGCAAAGTCTAAACTTCATTCAGTTCATGATATTAACAAAACCTAAAAATAATCTTAACCAATTCATGATATTAACAGATGGAAGGTGTGGTCGTTCTTAAAACGATCCGCTGAAACCATTGCAGTGTTATTTGACAGGTGAGTCGTGTTGCAATAAAGCAATGTCAAATCTGCTTGTTTTAAGACCAAATAACAGGCTTACCAGCTCATAAGGCCTAACCATTCTTTGGACTGCATTGCTGGTACCTGGATTAGGTAAACTTGGCCAAAACGACCTCTTTACTCTGAAAAAACAGATTATATTCCAAATGTTTGATTTTACATTCACCAACTTTTTCTGAACATATCTGACAATGCTACACTCACATTTGTTAAACATTAAAGGTGCTGTAGGTAAGAATCTGGAGTTGTATAGCGAGTGCAGAAGATAGAGGAAGAGGGTAAGATTTTGAAACTAACCATCCCCTCCCTCCCTACGGTTCTCCGCCATTTAGAAGGATTCCCTGGACCAATCATTGAAGAAATGCCCTGATTGGTCAGAAATGAGCAAGGAGCGGTCTTAAATCTTAATTGGCTCATACAGAGGCCGGAGCACAGTAAACCAGAACAGATATTCTCTGCACATTTCACTCACTAATAATAACTGACGGATGGCTATGCCATTTGGTTCAAATAAAACTGAAATGATAGCTCTTGAATCTTACCTACAGCACATACAGGATAACTACATTCCTTTCTGAGCCTGATTGTTGTGATGTCACGGATACCTTTTTAATAGTGGAGAGCCAAACAGGATCATGCATATCAACACGGCACCCACGGTTATTAGGTAGTTTTGAACGGCATCATGAAGAACAGAGTGGTCTGAAGAGGGATATAAGTTATTTTACCGATTCTGGGGGCTATTTGCACACGTTAATCGTGCTTTCTTCACACGCCAAATCTAATCTAATACATTTGTGGTAATTGATAAGTATCACTTTGTTTGGTGATTATGTTTCGTATTGGTACCTTGAGAATTGGTTTCAAAGTAGCTTGTGTCGCTTTTCACCCCCGCTCCTGCAGAGGTGAATGCCGATATTTGAACCATGTACACTGTACCGCTTTTAAGATCCACTAACTCCTGGGCATCTACTGTGGGAACTACTGTTGTATCTGTAGAAACAAATAAATACTTAAAAATGTGTACAAAAAAACTCAAGTGGAACATCATGCAACACATACAAATTAACACTCCCCCAATGAGGAACTGAAACGCTGCTAAAAATACAAGGTGGAGACCTCTAGATCCAGAGAGGACCGTTTGTTTAAAGTGGGTTTTCAACTGCCGTGGCCGTCTAAAAAACGTTGGTACTGTTTTTTTTCTTTCAGTGGCTTGACTGTATAAGTGTACCGGATTTACTTAGAAATATCAACTTGGCAACATTTATTCTCCATAACAACCCATGCCATAATATAAATGTTAAACAGTTAATGGGTAAGATGATGGTAATGAAGATGCATGTTTACTTCTCGGTGTACTCGTGTGCGGTTGACCATTCTCCATGTAGTGAAGGGTGTACCCCAGTAGGTGTCCCCTGAGGTCCTCCACTGGGATGGGCTGCCAAGTAAGCACCATGGAGGTTAGGGTCACGTTGGAGCTGGAGATGTTAGTTGGAGCGCTGACAGGAGCTGAGGGACCACAGTGGAATTAAGACTTGAATTAGGAAGATAGATACTTAAAGGTGCTGTAGGTAGTGTGTGTGCGTGCGTGTGTGCGTGCGTGCGAGCGAGCGACAAGAATTAAAGGGCCCCTCTTATGCCACCAGGTGTGAGTGTGATTAGCCTGATTGTTGGATAGATAAGCAACAATTGCTACAGTCCACTTGGTAGGCTGGTAGACTAATCTATCCAGCATACATCTAGGTGGACACTCCCACTTGTGATGTCACAAAAAAAAGGAAAGGGTAGATGTTCAAATGGCTTGTAATGGCTAATCACACTCACACTTGGTAGCATAAGAGGGGCCCTTTAACATAACTTCACTTACTTCCTTCTCCAAAGTAGGACTGCAGGCTTCCGTAGGTACACTCACTGTTGTTGATGTGTTCCAGGTTGCAAGTGATGTTGTTAGGCCTGGTATGCAGAGTGATGTCATACATCTGATAGGGCTCCAACGGCTCTACATATTCAAATGGACACATTGATTTTTCAGTTCAACAGAGAAATACATGTATAATATTTAAATAAATATTATAAATATTTTATTTTTTACAAACCCTTTAAATCTATCCGTTTGTGGGTTTCGTTTTGTTCGAAAAACATGAAATATTGGGTTTTACGCCCACGGCTGCTCAATTCGATGGAGTAGCAGACGATATTTGTGTCAGAGTCTCTCCATGACAGCGTGAGAGATGTGTTGCTGTGGAACGTTACATCCAGCTTCCCACCTCTGGTGTCCGACACTGGGAAAGAAAATACAGAAATCGTTTTGTCATCAGTCAAATGTCTTTGGATACCGTTACTTGGAGGTCATTAAGGAGCAGTGAGGCATCTTGCTCAAGCATGTCTACAGGTAGGCTGGACCCGGGGCCTTTCGGCTGGGAGTTGAGAACACCCTCGCCATGTCAGGCCCCAGCCCTTACTACTAATCTAACCGTGATATCCCATTGGTCTTCAAGAAGTAAGTATGACATCATCTAAAACTAATCTTAATATGATTACAATGTATTCATACAGGACATGTCATAAGTCTTTCCTACCCATGTGTTTGCATGGTGGTACGGTCCAGGTCACTGCAGGAGATGTGCTGGCCTCGTTAAAGGCGGTGATTTGTAGTATGTAGGCGGAGTACGACACAATCAGTCTTAACTCCGTTTGGTTGGTGGCGATGCATTCGCTGGACCCCTCACCGGAGGCCTTCCGAACTTTCACTTTGTAGCCTTTCACCAGCTCTCTGGAGGGAAACTGACAAATGCATGTACTCTTTATTATCAAACCTTATTGTCATTGTCATGGTAATATCATTGTTACTTATAATGATCATTAACCTTCCAACTTATAAGGAGAAGACGGCAGCCATTTTTTTCTGCAATATCGATGTCTTCTATGTTAAGAATCACAGGCTGGATGTTTAATTCTGAAAGAGAAAATATTTGGTCTGTTAATTACATTACAGCACTATGCACCTTTCACTGTTTCCGTTATGGTAGGGGAAATAAACCACGAGGGGGTGTCCCGTTATTGGAACATAATGTAGGCTAAGGTGAAGCTGAGGATGCTTACTGCTGCCAAAGTACATTACTTTACAATAACAGATAATCGCATGAGCGGTGTATTACCATACCATTTACCAACAATTCTTGGACATTACTTACATCTATAACGTTATTGGGTTTGTATCGACTTAATCAGCTGAAATCATAATGTTCTTCCGTGGAGCTCTGAGCGTATTGTTTTTGCGTTGTCATGGAAACATCTAGTTTTTAGTTCTACTTGACCTTTGTTGATAATGCTGGAATTGGTTGTTAGCGTATTGATTATGAGGCAGAGGTGTCCCATTATTGAAAAAGAACACACACCCTTGGAACTTCATTGACCAATCCAAATCAGGTATTCAACAATGGACGGACTGCACCACTCACCTGGTGGGAGGGTGTAGAGGGGACTCCAGGGGCAGTTTGGGCATTTGTCGTTTGGGCTGCACTGTATCTGCACCACGTAGGAGAGTGAGGGGTCGAGGTTCTCCACTGTAATCTTGTCCTTTAAGGTAGACTGGGACTACAAACAATGTGGGAGGCAAGGAGAGGTCATGGGGTCAGATCCACAGCCAGCTGAATTTGTTTGCTTTTGTCGCGTGATAATGCAATTAAAATGAGAATGTCAGTGTGTGGCTTGTTATACTGACATTTAGCTAAGCATACAAGATGATAATATGGTCATATCCCATCTGTAGAATCAAATGTCTATCTGTCTTTGAATCTTTAATGGCTAGTAGCAGTTAGGGTGTTCCAGACGGAAGGCCCCAATTTTTGAACCCCAAATATTTTGGGGTTCCGGGATGACAAGATGCCCACCTGCTCGCCAATGACATGTCTCAGAAGGTCCTGCCGCTTTGGATTATAGTATCTGCTAAATTACTATTTAGCAGAAATTGGTAAAAAGTAAAACATGTGTTGTGCATTGTATGCACTAATGTGTGTTACCTACCTCGTTCCAAAACACACTGTTGAGCGCTTTATATCTCAGAGCATATTTCGCAATATGTTTCACATCCACCTTGTTCCACGTCAAATTCACCATGAGTCGTCTTGAAAGACGAAGAAAGCTCACGGTCGTTGGTGGTCTACAACGAACTACAATTGACAAAATGTTAAAGGCGGATTGTCAATTATGCATGTATTGTAATGCGACCTAATAGTTAGCATTTAAAGGACATAAACGATAAGCACTGTATGGTGTGAACTTACTTAGTTGTCGCGGAATACCTCTAAATGAGGCTTTTGGACAGTTGTTCTTATCAAAATGTACATGAACGGTCATGTTTTTCTTTTGATATATTCTATTACTTTGGATCTTGCGAGGCATCGGCATTGCAGATTTGTTGAACTCACAGAAGAATGATTTCCTGTTTCGGTCATAAATATACAAGCGGTTTCTTAAATTAAACTCGTAGACCCTTTTCACAGAGGTGTCATTGTAGGACGAACACAGGTGTCGATCATAACACTAATTATGGGTCTGCTACTTTGCTGTACCAGGGCACATGTTCCATGGTCAATGTGTCTTATCTTCACTAGTTTCAGTCTACCCGTGTCTTGGTACATCAAGGTAACAGAGCCCTTAATAAGTGTCATGAGCAACACCTTTGTTTGTCTTACGATAATGCCTCTGGGAAGAGGCTCTATTGCATGTTCATTAAGCAGTTGTATGCTGATGGTATGGACGTGTTTATAAATCGTTCCACTTTATACTCACTCATCTTGTGTGATGACGAGAGTGGATGACTTTTCCGATGAATCATTGAGAGATGTCCACAAACAATACCAGTTATTTATTCCTTGTTCATCTTTTTCACCATAGCACTCTAAATTGACTCCATCTGAAAGAGAGGGGAACAGCATTCCTGTAGCCTCCGTGATTGTGAACCGTTCTCAACGGATATGTATATACATGGGCCATACATTACCCTGATCAGGCCCACAGAGTTCATGACTGGAAAATGGAGCCTTCGATGAACATGTCCCCTCCTTTCCTAAATATTGATTCATTCAATCAGTTCCACTATACAAGATGAAGGCCTATGCATTAACAAACGTGTTGAATTTGGATGATTCTAAATTACGATTTACTCAAAAGTGGGATGTTGAACTGTTAAATGAAAATAAAAAGGTAAAAAATATAAAGGTCAAGAGTAAATTGTTAAAGTAGCTTACCTCGAGTTTGTGGGAAGTAAATAATGGCCATGCCTTAAATAACAAAACTTGATATTGGTACAGGAAAAATATTTATAGGCCTACTAGACTAGTAAACATAACTTATTATGAATCAAATGCAATTACAAATATCGACACACACACACACACACACATAT
>JAOPJO010000118.1:11825370-11839152 GCA_027123675.1 Molva macrophthalma | reverse complement strand
ATAAAACATATAAAACATGTTGATAACCTATAGATAACCTCTTCTAAAAACAATAGTCTACAAATATCAACAACAAATAGTAAAGAAAACAACATGTGTGCAGTAGTGATTACAATAGTCTATCAAAGCAACTTACCAAATATGAAATAAAACAATTGATGGCCCCAAGTCATTGTTCCCCTCAGTCGATTAAATAAAAGACATCATCGCAAACCTTCCGTCAATATCTGGTCTTGTTGAACCGGAAATGCACTGACAAAAAAAATAAGATCATACTGATTAGAATCCCTCACAGTAGAGCTATGATGATGATTTGCGGTCTACTCCTACGACATCAATGACAGTAATCCTTATGCTTGACGGCAAATAAAACGTTGTCGCCAAAGAAGGCGTCTCTGCTGGGTCATTGTCTAATGCATAATATTGACAATTGCAACCAAAGAAGGCGTCTCTGCTGGGTCATTATCTAATGCATAGTATTGACAATTGCAATGAGTGAATGCGTCCTCCGCCCTTCTATAACGGAATTACTTTGAAGAACAGCTGTAAAGATGAAGCACCAACCCAATGCTAAATGTTAGTATTTGCATAAACATCGCAATTTGACTTTTTCTCAACCCCATAATAACCATGGGGACATCCCTTTAATCAAGGGCATCCTCGAAAGTTAGTCATATAGGCTAGAACTTCAGAGGACCATTTTATGGGGAACCCAAACATAGCCTCTGCTTTGTTATCTTAATTCCCCAAAGCATTGGTCTGTTCTGAGTGTGAAATGTGTCGGGGGACACGGCTGACCGTTAGCACACAGGAAGCCTTCACACTTCACTGACTTCATGGAAGGAAGATGGGGATTTTTTTAAGTTTTGCAAAAATGGAAAACATTTGCCTTCGCACGTTGTTTGCTTATCTTTTTCTGAGATCGGGGTTGTGCTAGATCGCATTTGCGTTTTCATGCAGTTCAAAGTATTGTATGCGGTGGTTCATTCCTTTCTTCGATTGATCATAATCTCTTACAACGGCAAGGCAATACCTATGTCTGCAATGTTTGTTCAACACGAATTTAACAGAACAGTACTTGTACTAGCAATTACAACTATCTAGCGGTTTACCTCTGTGTCAATTATAGGTCGACTTCATGTCAAACACAATTGCCATGTGTTAAGTCAGTCTAATGTGTTATGATTGATGATTGTGGTTAACGTAATAGGCCGGTCATAGACTGTATACAATCTAATTTATAGTCGCCGTGCTGGAACTGCGCGAGCCTACGCTAACCAAAAATGACGTCATCACGGCAGCACAGAGAGTGCGCGTACTGCGCGTTCACGTTCATGTAGACCAAACGCTGACCGCCATAGCCGTGCGTGGACTGAGGTCGGTGCATAGTGAAGCCACTGAGAAGTGCTGAGATAATCACGTCCTATTCACTGGGGCAGTGTCCTGGGTATGTGACCTCGCTAGGTCATTGCCTGAGTAGGGGGGCTTGTGTTGTATGTACTACCGACCTGGTGAATGCCCTTCAACCCTGGCCTGCTTGGGAGGTAGTTCTGGTGACTTCCTGCGGGGAGTTGCCCATGGCCATGTTTATTCACAGGCTGTATTCGTTCTGCTTGCAAATGCTTGCAAATGCATCCGACCCACTGTATCCCCGGCGCATGTGTGAGGACACCATCCAGTAGGCGGTACACCGTGCATGATTTCCCTTTTTCTCATCAATGCTTTGCTACTTGCTCAAACTAAATAAATGATATCAAGTAGGCCGCATTATTATTTAAACACACATTGCCATCTTGTGGTCGGTATTGGCTACGCTTTCCAATTTAAATGTTTTTAGATCCTCGAATTTTCTGTTCCAATTTATACGTCCCTGGCACAAAAATCCACATAAAGACAGGTTTTATTCTACAGTTGCGCAAATTTCTGCCATGCCATAACTTTTTATTTTCTACACGTCTACTAAAATGTAAATGGGGAATGAAACAGGCCAGTCCAGTCCTAGACCAGTCTGATGTGCTACGTTCAAATGGTTACCATAAACAAAATTAAAAAAGACAGTTAAAGTGTTTTTATTCGGGATATTGGTAGTCTGTTATTATTTTGTATTATTATTTATTTTTACATTTTTGGCCATAGCAAAGAAGCAAACAATGCAATCTTCTAATATACATTGACCAAAGGGTCTGATATGTGAATGCAGTCTTTTAAGGGGGAACGGAAAATTAGAATAAGGAGCTGGTCAATCAGGAGCCAGTTTCAGCCTGGTTCCCCCTGAAGTGGAATATCCATCCACGTCTACAAGACAACATTCCACCTCTCCAGAAACAAATACAAAAATGGGACCTGGAGATGTACCATGTGCAACGTTAATTTAGCAAAATGTCTTCAGAAATGTCGCCACTGTAGCACTAACTGATAGTAGCTTCATATTAGCACAACACAGTTCCCCACAGGAATTCCATCTTCGTAGGAGTTCAACACAAAATAATGCACCGGAAAAAGCAATGCAAACAAAACATTGCAATGAATAAAATAAAAACAAAACACTGCTTCAGACGTCGCAGTCCGTTCGAACGGTTAAAACATGTCCTCCTCCTGCCCCTCAACACACACACACACACACACACACTTGGTCCGTCAGGAAGGTTAGGGTGAGGTCCATCCTCTTTGCCTAGTGCTGCAGAAGGGCCTTCTCCCCTCCAATCCCATTGTGCAAATGTCATGCAGCCCCACACACATTACACAAGTTCTGGAAACAGTCCTCCCCCGAGCATCTGCTGGAGCCGTTTCCACTGTGGCTCCGGTGATGACAGGGCCGCGTGTAGCCAGGCTCTGCCCCAGGACAGGGGTCCGGATAGGGGAGGGAGGGGCCGTTGGGTCATGAGGCATGGTGAGCGTCTGTCTCTGAGAACAATACCCTCATTATCTGATAAGCGTATGGGTCAAGAAGCGTAGCCACCTTATATGCACTCATACTCACAAACACATCCTGCCATCTAGCAGGCTATGTGTAGGAGCATAAGTTGTCACGGTAACAAAACAGTAATCGAAAATGACGCTACGATTTCTTTGGAAATCTCGGAAATTTGACTTTCTGGAACAGGCCTCTGTTCTGTGCCAGAAATCCCAACGGTCAACTTGTGTCAACTTAAGGAAAACTTGAGTTTGACTTGTTTTGTCCGAAGTGACGTCTGACTTAGCACTGAAAATACTCCCCGGCACCACCATTTAAATATCAGATATTTAGTAAATTTTAGTTTCTATGGGCATCATCGTCAAAGTGGGCAGACAAAGATCAGAGGGATGTTAGCTGTAATTCAAGGTGAGTAGCCTCCTAGAAACTCAATGCACTGCGGTCAACAGCCAGCGTGCCAGCGTGTCACCCTGTCCTTCAATGACACAAGGAAGGACCGGGGTTCAAGGCGACACTGCAGAGTCAATGTCGACCCTGCACTGACACTAAAAATAGCAGGAAGAGGAAAGGCTGCTGGCACTCAGCCGGTGCTTCTCCATTCGACAAAACATTCATAGAAACACCTCCGGCCGCCAAAGAATGGGATTCACAGGCGGACCAGACGGCACTTAGAGGGATGTTTGCACATTTGTGTCCGTTGGTTGTACATTGTCCTGTCTATAGTTACTACCACTGTCGACTGTTAAATGTGTTCAATTTGTTCACCTCAACCAGGTCAAATTCCTGTGTATATATAAATATTTGGGTTATAAGGAATTCTGAGAAGATAGAGAAATCAAACCACGTGACCTATTGACCGCTAAGGGGGCTCCTACACTATAAATACATGATGGCATACAACCCGCTATTCATTATGAGTGGGGCTAGTGTTTTACAAGATCCACCAGAATAGCATTTCCGATTCTATCTGAATATCCCTTAGATGAGGGTAATAAGATGGAGGGCTCTATTGTAGATTTGTCTATGACCCTTTGTTTACCAGAGGCCATCTCTTAAAGACAACGCCCCTGGGCATGGAACACACACACGCACGCACACACAGTATTTATATAAACTTAAGAAAATGGCCACAATTTGGACTAACCATAATTGTAATAGAATAGACTGATATGGGAGCAAGTTATGCAGTAAAGCATCTTGAAGAACCTCAAGAAATGATTCTCATTGGCTGTCAGCATAGTGACTCACAGTAGAAGTTGGGTGGTTGAATCATTATTTGTCTATATTCATCATTATTCTTATATTTAACTGAGCAATTGTAAATCACATTTTCAATCACGTTTGTTTTGACACAGGTCTGCTTTTCTAGAAGTAGTGTCCTTGTCATACGGTCTGTGATTGGTCGTACTTGCATGTCAATCTACACCGTGCTCTGGAGATAACATTATAAAGTTTGTGATATTGTGCATTTCCAAGAATCTGTGGATGCAGTATTTAAGTACAAGTAATGGCTCTGAGCTTAGGCCCTGCCCACAGTCATTTTGAACACAATGTATTTATTCATTCACTTTTGCAAGATCTACTCAAATCCATCCATTCCTCCAATGCTAATATCAGGTTTTACATGGAAAGAGGAAAGATATATACGCTGCATGCCAGTTCACATTGTCTTTCATTTATGAACATATCAAAACTCTAGGTTCCATGTTTTTTGGCCCACCCCTGCACTCAGCCAGTGAATGTTGGCACCTCTGCGTTTTGCCAATTCGCAAATCCACATGGCTGACTGCAAACACTGGGCAGGCTGATAAATTATCCAGGCGTCAACATTTTGAATGACATCAAGACTTTTATTTAGTTTAACTCGCTCATAAATAATGTAATGCATTCATATGAACATCATCTATCACAACCAGTAGGAGAGCATAATATAGACAAAAGATTGGTTAGTCTAGAGTAATCTTACCTGTATTATTAGTTCATGCTTCATTCAAATGACATCCATCCATTCAAACTACTTCCATGGAACTGTCCACTACACTATATCAGTAGGCCTGCATACATTATAAGCCTTCATTAAAACAAGTCAAAACGTTGAGGGAACAAATATAAAGTAAATAATGAACACATTATATAAATAATAAATTCCTATGTTTATTTTCAGTATCAGGCACATTGCAATTATTTTATGTAAGTGATTGGCTCCTAACTTCCAATCCAATACATTTCAATTATTCACATGTTCTGATGAATAGGCTACCACAGTAAATTGCAATGCAATATTTACATGTATTCTATTAATATTTGTACCTATTTCTCGGAGTAGGCTTGGACCAGTCCCCCACTACTTAACTTGTTCCTTCGCGTTCTCGTCTCAGGACGGAACGCATGGAATGGGATGCTCAAGTGAGAGTTATTATCGAGAGAGAGAGAAGGCGGGACTTTCAGTTACATTGGTTTAGGGGTTATTGGGAGGGAGGGACTTTCGATAGAGGGATATTCGTTTCCATTACATGTTTCGGATATTGCTTTGTCAATTTGTTCGTCAAAACTCCATATTCATTCTCTTTGTCATTGTTGTTATGCTTGTCATGTTCTTATGCTTCTCAATCTTATGCTTCTTGGTGTATACAGTTTGTAGGAAGTAAGAGACCGGAAATTGCGTTGCGTTAAACCGGGATAACGCTACAAATCAGGATAAGTTATCTTCCTCTTCTATGGTCCGCCTCTTGTTGTGTGGGAGTGGTTACAGCGTGCGCGTGTTTCCAGTTAGTATATAAAAGCTGTCTCAACTTCCAGAAAACTGACACTTGCCCTCAATGGAAATAGAGGCTCTGGGGCTCACAAGCCAACGTCATGTGTTTGCTGCCCCGCATAACAAACGACGATTAAATGTTATCTGTACACATCGATCTACGGAGACGTACAGATATGAACGATTTTTGCTTGACGAAAATCAAAACTGTTCATATTCGCGTTTAATATGATGCCTTTTCAGGACAGGTGCAGTACATCTCATTTGAATGTATATTTGTACACAAAGTCTTTCGATACACTTTGACTTTGTTAGTTTTCTATCTTACTCTGGCCCCCTGTTGGTAATATTATAATATGGAACTTTTCGGGGAAATTGGAGTCCGTATCAGTCCAACGTCTTCGGGATCCGACACCTTGTCAGAGGGAGAAAGTACCACTAAAGTGTACCAGTACTCCTCGTATTCTGAGAGGCGACACTCGACACGGACTGAAGAAGGAACCGATTCCGATGAAACGGAAGAAAACGACGAATTATACGGCAGAGAAGATGAAGGCAAAAAGGTAAATATCACTTTTAGGAATCGCACCAACATTGTTTTACTTGACAAAGCGTGTCTCCCTGTCGAGCATGTGTAGAGAAGGTGTGTGTGTGCATAACCTACTGCTGAATAACATAGGCTTATATTTGTTTGTTTGGGTTTTGATCATCATGGCTAGAATGAAATGCCTTAAGTATCGGAAAAACAGCATATTCTCTGCTCTATTTTTTCTTCCTTATTTTACATCGAAGGCATACATTGCACTGCCAAAGGTGTCATGCATCGTACCAAACAAAAAGCCAGACTGAGTAGTCCTATGTAGACTGAAGCCTAAACTCGGAGCTTAACGAATGAATGAACCCGTACACTCCAGGTCATCACCATAGCAGACTTGGGGTAACATCGTCACATGTTTATGCGCTCGTCTGGCAGCCAGCAACATTATCCAGACAGCCTATATGAGAGCTCAGACTGCAGGTAGCATGCCCACCCTTCCTACATTCACTGGTTAGAAACCAACTACTTTGGCTGCCTAGGGCGAAGGTGTGTTTATAGTTTCAAACTGACATCCTGTAGATTATACATTATTGGGGAGTTTTCAAACTCCATTGCACTGTGGTTTCTGTTGAAATGTAGTGTGTGTTGCATAGTGGTGGTATCTTTCTAATGACTGTATGGTGCGTGTATGGGTAAACAAATGAACGTGTTTTGGCAAAAGCAATAATGTGAGTCACCTTCGACGTGTTCGCTCTTTATCAGGGGAACACATGGGGGCAAACTGTTGTGGTTTGGAGCAAACTTGTGGTTTGTTTTTGATAGGTCCTTATTAGCTATCATTAACTGTCTTATTTGCCAGCGCTGCCGTTACAAGTTATTTCGTTTAGTTTATCTTGCATATCGTCTTTTTGAATCAAGCAAAAAATGTAATCATGACCTCCGCTATTAATTTTAAACTCCATAAAGAACAGATTGAAATCTGGATGTCTTTCTGTTCAAGTCTGCATATGTCCCACCTTTGGCTTTGTCTTTCCTGGAAATTTAGGTTTACAGGATAGGGAAACACGCAGAATATCTTAACGTTACGTTGGGCTTTGCTTCAGTTAGGAAACATAATTTCACTAAGGCAAAACCTTCTCTTGGTTGATGAATCCTGCCACATTGAGTTTAATTACTTTTAAACCAATAACTGTGTTTAATCCTGGTCCAAGTAAATAGTAGTATTGACATGAACTGCTATACTAGTCTTCAGGGGAAAAGCTATACACAATCATCCTATCGCAGGAGGCCTGACAAGGGTATACTCTGGCCCCTCGATGTAAGTCAAAATGCTATTGGTTGAAGAAGGGAAGACGTCGGAGAGCTCTGACTTATCTGACATCACCATCTAGGTGTGTGGGTGTTGGTGTCCAGAGATACACTTCCGTTTGAATTTACTATTTGCCTTTTGATTTTAAATGCAGATGGATTACACCGTCGCAAAACCAGTATTACAAAAGGCAAACAAACGCAGTAGAACTAACATAGTAGATATTTGCATATCAAAGTAGTTTATAGTGTGCATGTGCAGTGGGTTGTTGAGTGACCATAAAATATCAATAGATGACTTTGATTTCGAATTATTTCACTGCTGGAGGACATTGGTCACAGTGCTGTATTCTCAATCCCCTTAGTAATAAAAAAAAGTAGATAATAAACAACCTTTTCCTAAAATTAAAAACAAATTTTGATATTTGAATTTGGAAACAGCAATCTATGATAGACGTGAAAGTAGTCCCACATGTTTGTTCTCTTTTGTAAATGTACATATCTGACATGTAAACATGCCTGCTCAGCGGATGTGGCACAGCTCCTACTCTCCCAGGAGATGATTGGCCATAAAACACACCAACATCATCGGTGATGTGGCTGCAGTTCTGTGTGACAGTGCACAGAAACTTTGACCGTCGCTCCCAGAGTTCAGTGACCAAGGGACCGAACGGGAGTGAGCTGATCTGTTGGAGTCCGGTCACTGAGCAGCATTATATCCTTCCTTCCTGCTAGACCACCAAATCTGGCAATCCATACCTGGCTGGCACAAGTTGGGTTTCTGCCAAGCAAGTTAGCGTGGCAACGCTTTAGGGAGGTTGAATCCGAACACACTGATATTTTGCATCCGGCCACTTGGATATCAATGTGTTTTTTTCCCTTTGACAATGTTTAACTATCAGTATGCAGATGTCTCTAAACTGCCCCGTTGGTTAAGACTCAATTGGTGTTAAGGGTGAGTGAAGCGGGCTAAATGGACGTACAGAGTCGGCACGTGGCTTTGTGCTTAAGAAGATTACCACAATCTGGTTATTAAGGCTCTTCTCACACCCAGGGTCGGCCTGTGTCATCCAAGGAGCTAAAGTTGACTTCTGACTTATTTCCTGTTTGCTGTGTTGCATGCCGGTGTTCTGGATGCCTACATGTTATACGGGAAGGGAAGGTGTGCGTTTGCTGCGTCTGTGTGTCTGTGTGTGTGTGTGTGTGTGTGTGTGTGTGTGCGTTATATTCTTTCAATGGCTCTACCTCAGGATCCTCATACGGTTGGTGGATGTGTGTCGTCAGAGGAAACCAAGGTACGATGAGAACATTTTAATAGATGTAGAAAAAACTTGGGACAATATAGGAAACCATTTGAAGAAGGATCCTCTGTCCTTTCTGTTCAGTTGGTGACGTGTATACATAGTTGGTCTCAAATGGTTGGTTCATATATCAAATCAAACTTTATTTTTGAACTTTTCATGCAAAACAGCGATACAAAAAGAAAAACAAGGGAAACGGGAGACAAGATATTTGTTTTAAAAAAACGATTAAAAGATATATTACAGAGAACTAAAAGGCTAACCTGTAACCCACTCAGGCATTGTCTTTGCCTGGGTTTTTGCTATAACCAACAGCAGCTCTCAGTAATGCAGTTGTAATGACAGTAAACCATAAATAACAGATAAGTGCAAGATACTATCTATTTGAAAGAAAAGTACCAGACGTTATGATTTTAAGAAACGAGGAAATGGTGAAGTTGTTTAGCCATCATTAAATTGAGTCGACACAGGAAGCGTAATTCCCTTTTGAGAACAACATGGATGTTATGCAGTGTTTCTATTGGTTGTAGCTACTGCTGAGAAATCGAAGTCAAAACATTGTTGTTTAAAAAGAACACATCATTATATTATCATGAAGATAACAGTGTAATAGGGATGATCTTTACCACCTAGTTCTGCCGGTCAAAGAAAAGTTTCAATCACACAGAATTTGAATGCGGTATTTGAACTTTGTGTGTGTCTCTCAAGGGCAGAGAGATAGAGTGGAGACTGGAATCTGGGGAGGGTTAGAGCACACAGATGTTGGGTGACAAGGTCACGACTTAAACTGGTTTGGCTCCAGTGCAGTGGGCCCTGGGAGAGGGCGAGCGAGAGAGAGCGAGGGAACCGTTTCTGTATGCTAGTGAAGGTCAGAGAGTTCAGGAGCTAAATGCTGAAGATATTTAAGACCTTCATCCACTCTGGATCAGATCCCCTTGCATGTTGCAAGAGACCCTTCTTTAAATAGTCTTATGAAACATGTTTTATTTCTTTCCACAATTTGTTGTTTCCCCATCAGCTGCATCACAAATCATATTTTAAAGGGACCACGTGTAGGATTTTTATATGCATAAATCACTTTAAATTGTAAATATATGAACAGGTTTTAAGTTGAAGGAAGGAGATGACGTCTTGGCGCGAATAATGGTGAAAATGTCTGATTGTTTATACCTCTTATTGTCTCAGCCCATGGAGCTCGCGCTCCAGTGCTCTGAATGCCCGAGCTCCAGCAAGCTGCAGTTCACTTACCGGCCACAGGGGCCAGTGGTGAGGAGGCATTTCTGATTCTTGCACATAGTACCTTTTTAATAACTGCTAAAATAAAGAATTTGTTTCATATATTTGGTTTTGTCCGAATTACAATGATCTAGAAGCGTACTCAAAATTGGTTTATATGTCAACTCAAGCAAATACATGATTCAGAATATATAACACTGGTGTGTAATATATTATGTATACTTTATGTGTAATATAGTTTGCCAGTGCATGTTTTTGGAAGTTTTGGAAGTTTTTGCACATCATTTTTAAAATGGTAAGGTTGTTTATTGGCAATGTTTGCAGGATTCAAATATCTCCACCATGTCATTATAGTACATTCTCTATTCTAGGCACAGCACTGTTAACATAACATCCGTACTTGTCTCTCCACTAGACCCTGTTGTTTGCACATAGTTTTTCCATCAGATGTTGGAAAGGAGACGTATAAGTTTCATTGACTTAGAATATCTGTAGCAGACCATATTGGTTCCTTCCTTAATTAATATTATATGTTGCAGGCATCGGCATGCCTTCTACCAAAACAAGGGCGTGGTTTATAATTCATCTTCTGCATTGTCACATTTCTGTTTTTCAGGTTTGATGACGTAGCATAATGTCTAATATTGAGGAAGGGAATTCTAAACAATGTAGTGCTACTTGACGGTAAAAGTGTCGTAAGCAGCTTAGGTAAAAGCGTGGTTTCTGTCTCTTGTGTTGTGATGTTATTAAAGTTCCAAGTTTGTTTTGTTCAATGCAGACTTTTCACTGCAATAAACATTGCATTTATTTAGTGAAACATTTAGTTTAGTCAGATGCTGTCTGAAACATTGTTAATGCTCTGCTCAAGAGGCTAGGCATTGGTGTTTAGTTTATAAATAACCCTTTAACAAGTAGTTCTTTATTATACTTTTTATACATACAAGTGGCAATGTTAAGTTAATTATTTTTCAGTTTATATTGCTCTCCTGATGCATATCACAATGTCACCAGCCAACTGAAATGACCACAGAGGACAGGAAACCTTTTGCAGCCCTCTCTTTCCCTGATGCTTTCCTTCTCTATCATATGAAAATCTTTCCTGGTGCAAAAGGCTAATTGTTAGATCATTACTTCCTGTTCTGCACAGCTTCCTGTTTTGCGTCTAACTCTTGACCTGCAATGCTGCCTGGTTGACCTCCACCAATTAACACTTTCTCTCTCGGGTGCATTCCTCAGAGTTGACCTGATGGGCCGAGAGCTATTTCCGACCAGAGAGACCGTAAGTTTATAGAAGGGTTTAATCTGTGATAAGCGGGAGATCTCTTATTTATAAAGTAAACTATGACTTTAAAACTTATAGCTGGACCACCTCACTGTACTTGGGCCTATTCAGCCCAGTAGCCTTCCCAGTACAGTGAGCTCTGGTTGGATATCAATCGTTTCGTGTTTGTCTTTTTAAAAACGTTTAGAAGCATCGTTAGGGTAGGAGAAATAATTATTTATGAACATTGGGTGTAATGGTGGACAGACTGAGTATCTAGACTATGCGTTACTTTCTGATGTCTTATTTTAGTGGAACCTTTAACTTTTTTGAACTTATATTGTAGAGGGGCAAACATATTTAGGTAATTCAATCTTCAGAAGGTATTTATTTATTTTTATTTGTACACATTCTTTTTTTTAATGATTCAACATCTGATATTGATAGCGGATGCAAACCTTCTTTTTATAGCTTAATCAAACTGCTTGAGACTTCCAACAACATTAGATATCCACATTCCACACTCATTAGTCCATGACTTGAGCGTGTATTTGTTTACTTACCAAGCTGTTTTATTAGCGTAAAGGTCAACCCTACTAAAGTGACCGTGCTACGTGACTCCATGGTGGTGATGGTGGTCTCTCGCCCTCTCTCTCTCCCTCTCTCATATTACCACCCCCCGAATGCACGGTGGCTATTCTGGGGTTTGAAAGAGTAGCCCCATCTCCGTGCCCTGCTGCTGTCTGCATGATTGTTTCCATTGGTGTGTACATCTGAGTGGGCAACACATGTTGTGTCTATAACTATAGCATGTGCTTATTTTACAGTATGTATGCACATGTGCAGCACTTCTAGTTTCACAGTATAGAAAAAAAGATATATTTGGAAATGTATTGAATTATTAAATCACAATTTTGACAGTTGGGTAATAACGTTTTGCAATAACTGCTTTTTAATTTTGATTACATTCAGGATATCGCAAAAACACAATCTTAACATGGCATTTGGCTCTGAAAACACATTGATGTTTTTAAATGGGTCAATGTCATTACAGTGGTGTCAGGGCCGGCTTAGTGGAACCAGCCAGTAACATTGATGTTATGTTGTCCCCTCCCAATTCAGCTTTCCACAAATATAGACATCTAAACGGGTGTTGACACACAAGACATGTCATTTATTTAACATTTAACTGAACCAAAATGAAACTTAGGAGGACAAAAACCCCCATGAACACACAACATTTGTGGCTGAGCAGGAAGAGGCCAAAAAGGCGTGGTCCTCGTCTGAGCTTTACCTGCCAACTGGGCAGCCGCTGAGCAGGGACCACACCCACACATTAAACACCTCCCCTAACGAGCCCATAATCCAATCAACTCAAACACAAACACATCAACAGGCGAGCACGCAAGGAAACAAAACACCAGGGAGGGTATAACACAAACGCGTATAGCTGACAATTACGACCAAGGGACATAACAAATGGCTTCATTTGTTCACAGTGAATCGTAAAAGAATATAAAGATGAGACTTGACCGACCAACAATGACCTTTGAACAATGTTGGATATAATCATACAGTGATCTAATTCTCTCATTTACATTCAAATGTTGAACCACGTTTAATAAGTAGGGATCCTTCCTATATGATCGGGTTGAGCAGAAAGCTTTATTATGTAAACCTGACAGAGTGCATTGAGCTTGAGTGAATCAGGAAATGCTAATGTAGCATGTATTATCTGGGAAGCTTTTGAGGAGTACATTTTTTCTGAGCTTTAATATTGTGTTAAAGGGCTCATGTCATTATTGCAATATTGAACATTGAGTTCTTGGATATTTGATAATATCCTCGTTTACTGCTTAGCGTTGTCATGGAGGGATTTCCTATTTTATCAATAGACTGTAGAGACTCTGTTTGCGTGCCTCTGTTATCATTTTACGGTAATGAAATCCACCTCAGTGCTTTGATCAGCAGCGTGGAAGCAGACCGGTGACGTGACCTGTCAACAAAGCATCGTATCAGCGAAACAATGCAGCTAGACCTCTGTACTCTGTAGCAGGCTTCTGAAGAGGTGGGGGGAGGGGAACAGGAGAGTTCATTATATGTATAATAATAATAATGTGACTTTTTGATCAGGGTCAGGTTGTTTATGTTGACTCCTAACTGTAACCCATAAAACACATAACCTTAATAATTATGGAATCACATTTCCGTGTATCAAAACAACCAATACAGGGCATTCGTAACAACGGCCTATTATGGTGTAAATATGTTTGGGGTGAGGGGATCTGTTTTGTGTGAGGGTTGCATGTTGTAGGCCAACTGTGTTCCCTGGTTTTGTCCACTTTGATGTCAGGGACTGTCCAGTTCCACATAGAAGGCTACAGTCGTCTCTGGCCTTCGAGAGAGAGAGAGAGAGAGAGAGAGAGAGAGAGAGAGAGAGAGAGAGAGAGAGAGAGAGAGAGAGAGAGA
>JAOPJO010000118.1:11746680-11760763 GCA_027123675.1 Molva macrophthalma | reverse complement strand
GCCTATCGGCTATTACTATCACTACTATCAAGTAGTAGCCTATCGGCTATTACTATCACTACTATCAAGTAGTAGCCTATCGGCTATTACTATCACTACTATCAAGTAGTAGCCGATAGCGGAACAATACCAATGCTGATTTTGAGTTTTGATAACCGACTGAGAAATGTGATTCACCACTGAATGTTGCACAAACTTCCTTCCTTGCTCGTTGTGAAAGTATATGTTTTAAACCAACCTCATTTCCCTTGTATTGTAACACCTAGCACAAAAGAAGGCTGCTTCCAACAATAGAGACTGCATAGTTTCTCCCACAAGTACAGCTTGAGACAAGCAGCAGACACAAGTAAAGGTTATAGGCCAATAACAAAGCTCCTGATCCTGTTGACCAATGGGAGCCTGTGTGCCGGAGGCGTTATACAATACTCTGTTTTTCAGTCTATCCATCTCAGTTTTTATCCACCTTCTCATTGTGGGTTTGTGTTGCAAATATGCCATGCCAAGTTTGATAACTCATACTCAAGAATTTCACTTAAAGACAGACCATTGTTCAGTATTTCTGAAGTTTTTGTTTCATTTTCTTTTTCAGACACACTATCAAGAACATTATGACCACATTGTTCAGTAACATATGGCTACGGGTAGATGCGTATGAATCTGTATTTGATAACAGGGCATGTTGACCCTGAATGGCAAAGGTCGTGGCCTGCCTAGTGCAGCTGGGCACTGATTAGTGAGTAATGGACTTAGGTCACTAAGTGGGGTAAAGGCTCTTCTCTGTAATTGGGATACAGTGGATTTACCTCACTTGGCATGTCTGAACCTTGCTGCCTCTGAGAAAATGCATTAAGTGTTTATTTCCAAGGCCTACAAAGGATTTATTTATTTATATTTTACTTGAAATATATAAACAAATTCCATGTTAAGTTTTGTTGATCATACAGAAATATCTGTAATAAATAATTCATAATAATTAAGTAATTGTTCAGGATCAGAATGATGTTGCATAAGTGTAAATAGTTCCCTATCCTTGTTCTTTCAACCTTAACCATTTGTCAGTCATGTTGCAATAGATAATGACATTCCAATATATCCTTCATGTCTTCATTTCATAGAAACACAGCAGAATGATGCCAACAAATGTGCTATTTGGTAATCATTGCATTGTGTGGTGTTAAGTAGATTAATCTATATGATCTATATGTAAACTGAAGCTAACTGGCAAGTCAAACTACAGATGTTGTAAGCTTATATAAATATATATATAGAATGTTATATTGTATGCATTTATATTTACATATATAATTTTGCAATATCATGCTTGCCCCTTTTTTCTTCAGCTGTAGTGTCAAATTTCCCTGTTTTATTATTTCCAATTTTACTCAACCGAAGCTTTGGATTGTCAGGAGCAACTAAGGCCTTTAACATGAGATCTACTGTTCCAACGTAATCGCCACTTGCCCTTTACCAAATCAAAGCATATACATATCCAGTTTATCATATTCCTCCTCCGGTATATCCAAAGGATTACATAATTAATCATTTGAAGTGACACAAATTAGAGCTTAAATTTGTTTGAATATTTTTGTAACTTGTTTTATTCTCTAAATGGAAAACGCAGACTTTATGGGAACTGGTCCCTTTGTCTGTCTTCACCACATCCAGACGAGAAGATTGACACCAGTTTCATGTGTCTGCACCCACTGAGGAGAACTGGCTGCATGGTCAGCCATTAGCACTGTTGTTACATTCTGTGTTAATGGTTCAATTTATATTGAAAGGTCGAAGTATATGGATTTATTAGAATATCCACATAGAACATCAAGGTTTACAATTTCCAGTGATACCGCTGTCATCACCACCGCTGTCATCACCACCGCTGTCATTATATATTTAGACAGGAAAGGGCGGAAATTCTCTAAAAAGGGGGTGGTAGATGAAAAGTTAATATCTGCGCTGTAGTTGAAGTAATGCAGTTGAAAAAACATTTTGATAATACAAAAATATACACATGCTAATATGCTATATGCTAATGTGCGTAATACTGATCATGCAAATGATAAAACTCAGTGGCTCCAAAATACAGCTAGCACCATCCTTGCACAAAGGTACGCTCATTGGCTGTTGTTACAGTTCTTGTTAGCATTTAGATTAAAATAAATGGTGTTATCTCCTTGTCCACACGTCTTCTCCGCTCTCAATACAAATCCCACGGCACCACCAAGCTAGCATAATGAGATATTTTTCTCTCCCGAAACTCATCCTATATGCATGGTGAAGGTCAACCCCAGCTAAGCCAGCCTCAGTGTTGTTGGTTTACTGACGGGTGTGCGGGGGGCTCCGATCAAGGACAATGGAAGTGGAACAGGTGGTCCCCTCGGCCCAAGGATGGGGTCTGAGGTCCGGTCTATATGGGGGCTTGTGGAGGTCTAGCCAAGGGTATGAAAGTGAATCCTTCTCCGGAATAGGTCTGGCGGGGTTTTAATTGGATGGGCAGAGGAAGAACTGGGTTGCCCTACCTCCTCTGAACCTCCTGAAGCGGCGGCCATTAAAGGGCAGGAATGTGTAGCAGCTCATCTCGCCAAAGTAAAGAAATCTCTACTTCTGAAATGTTACCCGTGACTTTAGAGTCAATACATGCCTTCAGTTGGTCGCCCCGCTATAGAGCCCACCCAGAGCCCCTTCCAATAACGTTATCATTAACTCTTGCGCTGTAGTGACTGTATCGCAGGAAAGACTGACACATGGCTAGCTTTGTATTGGACCCCTCTCACTCTCCCAGCTGCATTGGGTTCTATGGGAGGAAATAGGGTACAGGGGGAAACTTAAAAGTACTGTAGGTAATATTTAAGAGATTCTATTTGAGTGGTATTTGTAAAAAAAGAAATGGCATAGCCATCCTTTAGCTATTAGTGAGTGAAATGCGCTGTGAGAATATCTGTTCCTGCTGTCTTTCTTTACAACTCTCGAATATTACCTACAGCACCTTTAACTTTGGCCAATCATCTGGGGTTGAAGAGGAATGACCGGTCGCTGGGTGATCTGGACAGGGGCTTGGGAATGACTTTGGGAGGACCTGGCTGGGGGGACGTGGTACTGCTCGATAGGGCTTATGGCTCTTCGTGGCCCATGGGAATGGCAAGGGAACCGAGAGGGTCTGGGTTGGTGTGCTGGGTTCCCACAATGCCAGCTAAATCCTTCACACATTCTTTTAGGCTGTCCTGAGGAGACCTCTGAGTCCCATTCTCTCTCAGCACCTAGAGAACAAAACTTGATTTGATCGTTTGCAAAACTGCTACAATTCGGCCCGGGGACAAGCTTCAAAATATTAACAGCCAATAGGTTGAAACAAATACAATATACATTGTATATAATACAATGTACTGTAAAAGCTATGTATGCTACGTCTGATGGTATCTATAGTAGGCCTATAAGTGTGATGTATCTCTCTACTCTTTTATTTTATGGCCTGTGTGGTTCACCCTCTTCTAATCATGTCCTGACGGTGAGGTTATGAAGTGTGTTCAGACGTTCACCTGGGGACACTGAAAAACTATTTTGGTCCAGGGCGATTGCACCGGCAGGTTTTTTTAAGAGAACCCCAGTCCCAAGAAAATGGAGCCGTCCTCATTTTTTGAAAAAGGGAGGTCTTGTGGCTCTCTGCATCCATCACACTCCTACAAAAGCATCATCACAGTCCGACATGGCAGAGGAGTGGGGCTGAAAGGCGATAGCTGGCTCAAAGTCTGTGATGGGTGGTCCTTCTCTCTGCTAGTGGAGAGCCAGATCACCATCTGATCTGGTCGTCGACGGGTGCTACATTTATCGTAACCGGTACACCATTTGATACACGGTTGATATGTTCCGTTCTCGACATGCCCAGCCCTACAGAGGATTGCTTGTCACCAATATTTAGATACATACAGCGGCCGAGTATTGGGAAAGATCGTTCCAGGTGGCTTTCAATCACACAGCTGCAAAGCAATATATTTGGCAACCGCAGCAAAAAGGACCCATGCCAATCAAATGAGCTGATTTTATCACACGGAAGCTTAGACTACAAACGCTTCGGTATAATTTGTTTTCGATTGTAAAGGGCGAATGTTGTGTTGAGGTTAATGACAAACCTCTAAATAATTTCCTCCCGCTCTCTAATTTCATAGTAGATTTACTTAAAAATCTAAACATTTTAAATGGCTATATAACTTAGATTGAAAAACACACATAGTTAGTTTCAACATTCATAGCTAATTATAGCTATATATTAAAGATCCTTAACTGCATCATGTGCTTATAACATTTATTTTTGCTTTCAAATAATATATTCACACATATGCATGCTTAGCCATTTCCCCTGTTGAATCAGGAAATTACAATGGAACAATTTTGAATAACAAAAGCCTGTTTTGCAGCGTCCTTCTATCGTCGGCACGGCATGTTCCATCTCCTTAATGGATGACTCACAACCTCTCATTGTACAAGAGCATGAGGGCCAATGTTCCCAGGGGACCATTTTTAAATTAAACCGCCCCCCCCACTCCCGCTGCCATTACAAACGCCAAGGTTATATGCAATGCACGGAACATCAATTGCCTGACTTATCTGTCTCTTTGCATGTGTCCCTTTTTAGTATCTGTATAGGATCTGCAGAACATTGGCCCTGGATTAAGGAAAACACTGCGGCATCGACAAGTGCTATCTGGAACAACAGCAAAGTAAACACAGTGAGGAAGATTAAGTTCAATGTTTATCAGATTCTAAAGACCAGCAATGGCTAACCGTTGGAAAGGCCGATGCTTATTTGATTGTGTGGCTAATTAAATTTAGTGATACGAGTTCACGCGATACATACGCCTAATAAAAACAATTCTCTTCTTCAGTGGTTCCCAGCCTTTGTGGGGCACACCACGATCCCAAGTCGTAGGGCAAGATTATGGGAAATGTCACACACATTATTACCAGGATGTTATTTTGGCAGGTTAGGTTATTGGGTATTTTCAGAACATTTCACACACAGCAGACTTAAAAGCAGCAGTCATAAAAGCGTCACATGGTTACTGGTTAATTAATATCAGACAGGCAGTTGTTATTTGTCAAATATTTGACAAATAACAATGTCCTTATATATTCGTAACCTATGTCAGGAGTGTGTATCAAACCCACACAATTTCACAGCACACCTAGTCTTGTCTCAATGCACATGCTCTGCATAACAAGATTTGATTTGATAGGATTTTTCTCGATGTTGGCTACTCTATGCCAATGGAACATTTATTTTATATATATATATATATATCTTGGAGGAAATGACTCTGCCTCACACAGAGGGAAAACGTTAAAAACAGGATGATGACGCATTGCCTTTCTTGCTTGCATCCATGGCAAGAATCCATGCTATATACTCCCGGGGTCAAATGTCTACATCTTTAGTGTTCCCCCCCCCTTAGTAAGTTGCACCACATCATGACTTCAGGGGTTTTACGTTACAAATGGAACTAATGTCAAGAGAGGATCATGAGGTCGATGACATCACCGATGACGTCACCATACGCTGCTGAGCTCTTCCTCAGTGTGTCAGGGCATCCCATGATGTCAACCTTGTGGGGTGAAGATACTGTATAGTTCTGCTCATAAGACTCACGTCAATCACGGTTACACAACGGCCCTCGGGTCTTGGTCAAGATGATCACGAGTGTGGTTGCAATGGTTTCCTCCCATGATTAGCTTGGTGGTTATTGATAATTGAGACACACTGAAAACTACGGGGAACTAAGAGTCAGGGTTAAACATATGGGTTATAGGGCTAGGCGTGTGGGTTAGGCATATCTGTTATGTTAGACATATGGGTTGGGGTAAATCTTAATGAGTAATAGCTTACCATCTAAACACTTTGTATATATGTACACTGATAACATTCCTAAATGAAAGATTTAAATTTCTCTAATGATTTTTTTGGTATTAAATCCCAAAAAACGTTTACTCTACCGTGTGGTCCCCGGACAGTAAGTCTGCTGACTTATCAGCGCGTTTTCAGGGAATCCGCGCTCATCTTAATTGCAGGGAATCCATGTTAAAGTCAATTGCAGAGAATCCAGAAGGCCCTGAGCCACAATCAAGACCTAAGGTACCCTCCACTTACTCAAGGAGTTTCTGTTGCCCCAAGGCTTTAGCCTGGTTACCATGGCGCATTTTGATAGGATAGGGAGAAGGAAACATCAAAATGTGATTGAATGTCTTCTCGGTAATGGATGTCAATTGTGGTAGGTTGATGAAACCAGTATAAACATGAATGCATCATCAGGAATAAGGGAAAATGTGGGGGACAAAGTCTATTTTGGGCCGATCACAAGCCACGACTAGTATTTACTTTGACGCGGTTTCATAACTGTTATTAATGTTGAAACAGGTCGCTGTTGGTCTCTGAGTTTCTTCCTCGGCTCGGGGTTGGCTTGTGTAAAGATTATTGGCAGAACACTTGTTTGGCTCCGACCTTTTCCCCTCGGTGAGCTTTAGACTCCTTTTGCCCTCTCGCTCGCCCTCCTACAACCAAACCCTTTTTCTACATCGCATGGAGCAGTCCAACAACCCCCACCCCCACCCGCACCCCAGATGAGATCTCTCCCTTTGGGAGGGAAGGGTGTGTGTTTGCTTGTATCCAAGACATTTAATTTTCCCCGTTGCCTTGGTTACGGGAATCGCACAGAGTAGTTTCAGAGTGGTCTGTAATTACGGAACGGGCTCACCACCATCAGGGCCTTAATCTGGGCAAATGACACACGGTCAAGACTGAAGTCTGAACCGTTAATATTTAAAACTGCACAAATGACCTTGTGAACTGTTGTAAAAAGACATGAGTATACTCGTTAAAGCTTTTTAACTGTGCATAGAGGTTAATGGAGTCTCCACCCATCCCCCCCTCCTGGCTCAACTGTAGCTCAGCCAGAGGAGCAAACGAGTCTTTATCTTTGGGTGCATCTAAGAACACCTATCTGCCAAGCGGTAGGCCTACATTCCGTACGTGACACCCTCGAAATATCGATGGAACGCTTATCAATGCTACACTACTGAGCAGAAAATATGCTCCGAAATATGTGTAAAAGGCATGCAAAAGCTCATCTGATATGGTCCGGCAATGTTCTTTGAAGAGGGAAACAAACAACTTTACAAAAATAGAACTAATAAAATGATAAACTATGCTTCCAGTTAAATACGAAAAAAAGAAAGACAGAGGACATAACGAGGGAGAGAGGGAGTTAAAGGTTTGCAAAGGAAACACTGCTTGGTTTCACTAAAAGGAAACGCTTTCAGCTCTTGGCATGGTTTCAAGGCCCCAGTGCGTCCAATGAGAGAGGCCTGTGGCAAGTCTGCGATCTCTGCTCGAAGATCACTGGCCTGTGTTCATCAACCATAAACATGTCACCATCAAACTAGGTCGTCGTTTCACTCTCTGTGCACAGATCACCCAATCGAGTACTATAGTATGGTTGTTGACCCCACAACCTCTTGCATCGCCTCACAGATCGCCCACATTTTACACAATGTTATTAAATGCTTATTATTAAAGGACTTAACCTGCATTTTCGGTTAGATTCCATTTTGTTTTGTTTATCATTAATTTCAAAAGTTAGACTCTTTCCTTTTAATTGTGGTTTCTTGATATGTTAAAAGCAAATGTGGAAGGTCTACTGGTATTTAAGGCAGCGAATGAAAATAAGGTCTATATCCTTGAGACTTGACTTAAGTTGGGTTAAGTCAAATTAAGTTTAAACTTTCAACTGTCCTTTCAAACCAGACAATGGCGTATGCGTGTGTGTGTGTGCATGTGCGTGTGCGTGTGTGTGTGCGTGTGCATGTGTGTTTGCGTGTGTAGTCAGTAAGTTGCCAGAGAAGATCTGCATGCACTTATGACAGCAAAACACATTGATGATGATCTACTACAAGATTAACAGACGACTTATATGAAATAAATCAACAGTTTACTCCAGCCTTTGTCAGTTACTGCAGGTCATAAAAGTTCAAGAGTCAAAAGAACTTCAGTTGAGATTGCCTCTAAGCCCCAGCCAGTCTGACTCCACTCCAATGGACTTTAAGATGGACAACCCCTCAAATTATAGCATTGTGACTAAAGCTAGGGGCCAATACGTTTTATATGTTTTTTACTTAAAGTCTTTCATATGTCAAGAAGCAGGTTTTTTTCTGGTATTTATTTGGTATTTTGTCTCATAAAAAGGACATTTATCGTAACAAAGTTGTAGCATTTTAATTAAAGGTCTTGCTGCCTGTTTAGGAATGCAATCCTCTGTGCTCGCCTGGAGATTCAATTCCACGTTGTCGCTTGTGTGTGAAGGTTGGTTGAAGTTACGTAAAGGGATGACACACATACGTGTTGATGAAGGCCATGGAGTGCAAATAGATGTTAGAACTTGAGGGATGTTAATAGGGAATACGGCAAATACCTAATTACCTTGTGTCATCGCTAAGTGAAAATAAATAATTACATTAGTTCAATTTATCAGACTAATTATACTGGAAGTAGAAACGCCTGTTTTGTCCGCCACTGGATGGAGGTTCATTTCTGAATCTCATCTCAATTTGTTGAGCATGTTTTCGCCAAATTCCAAGTCTCTTTTTCCTCTTGCTTATTATATCAAAGGAATCTGAAAAGAGTGGTGAGAACAAGCAGAACCTAGAGAACTTGAAAAGATCTTAGATACACTGAAGGCTGCAGAAATAACCACACACATACCTAGTGCTGATAAGCCTATTGAAGAAGTCAAAGAGAGAAGTCCAAGAAGTGACAGAGCCACGCTACAGCAAGCATATCGTTGCCGACTAGCATTTACCAAACATTTCAGTTGTCCATTTTGATGCCAGACAAGATGGCTTCCCCTCAAGACATAGTCATTTAGCGAGTGACAAATGCTTACTGGAATGTGGTCAGGGGCGGATATGTATTCACACTACTGTGTGTGTCATGTAATTTGCTAGGTTTGCTTTTTCTTCTTCTTTTTTAAAGACAACTTAAGAGCTAAAACCATTTCAACCATTTGGATGCAGAGCAGTGTGTGCTACAGTGTGGCCCTATTACCATAGAAGTGCTCCCAGGGCCAGCATCAGATATAGGAGAATCTATTTAGGTGGGTGAGTCAGGTTGTGGGTAAGAGTATTAAAGCGCATTAGTGCGGGCGCTGAGCTCTCGGTCGCATCAGTCTCAACACGGTTCACCCCTGCACACGGCCTACGTGTGATCATGTAGAATTGTTTCGCAACAGTAGATCTGTTTGGTTTTATTTCACTGGAACTGCATATTTCAGATATGTGGCTTTTGCTAATTTTTACTTGTTTACTATTGATCTTTTTACCAGATATCTTTAGGCCAAAGTGACTTACGGTGAATTAAGATACATTGTCGTTAGGGAGCTGGTATACGTTAGGCATTTTGGTCTGGGAGGCATAGCAGGATGAGGACAGTTAATCCATGTTTTGTGAAACCTTTTTGAATGTGACCAGACCTAAAAATAACTTGAGTCTTGGTAGTGGTCCCCATAAATGCAATTTATGAATAATTTGCTTAATCACTGCGTTATTGTATTGTATTGTATCGGCGGTCTGTTCTAGGGAAGCAGGATGTCTTATTTGCAATTATGGACCAATTCCCACGATTCTGGACCATCATCCACTGTATGCCCTGTATGAATCTAAATACTAGCAAAGCTAGCACTTGCTAGCCTGTTCTGACCTTGTTTCTGCTCCCTAATGACGTTCCGACCTGTCAATAATGAGCAATACACCCTTTTCACAGAGGCATCATCGTAGGACAAACACAGGTGTCACTCATCAGACTAATTATGTGTTGACTACTTTTATATACTAGTGAAGATATCACACGTTGACAATGGACCATGTGATGGACCCATAATCAGTGTTATGAGCGACACCTGTGTTTGTCCTACGAAGACACCTCCTTCAAAAGGTTCTTTAAGGTATACATTGCTGATTGTTGATAGAGGACAATAAATGCAGAATATGGGTCACCTCACACTAACCCCAAAAATGTTCTCTAGTATGTTTGGATTCGTGCACTTTGTTGATTTGATAAACTATGCTGGGTTAAGTGCGACCCATCCCATTGCAGGTTACATCTCGAAACTACAGTCATGTATTGCATGCCGGGGTGAATGTGAACATGGATGTTAATAATCACATAGTAACAACAGTATTATAATGTACCATCATTAAAATCAAGGCACAAACCATTGCCTATGTTATGTTAATAATCCTAATCTTAAGATTCATATTCTAAAGAAAGTGGAGTCTCACCATGTTCCTTATTGTAACTGGCACACATCTATATTTTAAATGCACACATAATTTATTCACAAACTTCTAACACACATCTTCAAATGGAAATCTGGGGATGGCATGGGAAATGGAAATCCATTATGTGAGTGATTTACTTTCCCAGGCTTTAAAGGCTATGTTCTAAATAAAATAAGTATAACACAACCCTTTGAATATAGCCGTAGAAGGTTGTGCCATCTGTTCAAATTCTCAAATCAGGATGATTCGTTTTTCATGAATTCAACATGTCTAGTTGGCAGATGATTAGAACGACCATCCAAAATATATATAGGTTATTTGTTTCTAATTTTCCTAATGAAAACCTTATAGCATGGCAATAAGCGGAACAAACCTGCTACTGTACCCTATATGTTTGCATATTCCAGTTATGTAATCGGATGTGCAGCATGCAACAACGGTTTGGGGATGGGTTACACTTAGCCAATGGCGCTGGGTTTACATTACCCGGGACGGTGTGACGTTGCGTGATTGACACCGAGCAAGCTCGAGCCTGTCCTGTAGGCTGTAACGCCTCGCGTTTGTACGGAGAAAACCAGGTTATGTCGACCAGCGCTTAAAGAACAGCGATACAGCTCTATAATCATGACTTAAAACTTTTGTGAATGCTTTGCCTTCAATCGATCGGATATGCGGAAGTACCGAAGATTGCATTGAGGTTGGTTTTTAATATGGTATAACTTGGGGTGGGTTTAAACTGGATAATTCTGGGATTTGCCCGAACAGGAACGGAGCTCGAGCCAGTCGCTCGTGTTGGTCCGTGTAGCCTTGCGAGCTAACCTGCTAACTTAGCTTTGTGGTACGCTGCCTGCTACAAGTTATCAATAACTTAAATGCAGGCTTCAGGCGATGTCGCGATCTGCGTCTGGGGGAGGATAATAGATCATCTCCAGAATGTACAACCGTTGCATTATTGTATTATAACACAAAACTGTTTGAATTCAGATCGAATGAGGAGTAAAACACGAACATTGCTGTCGTGTTGGCTCGTGCAGCACAGGCGGCTATTGTTAGCATGCGTGAGGGCTTATTAATGGGAATCAAATACACCGTTGTTTTTCTCATCGGTTTATCTAAACCATTTAAGACACCAGCTTCATGTACTGTTGGGCTGATGAGGTTCTCATGTAGGTGGCGATGAGATGGAGTCACGCTGATTGCTTTCGGGGTGTAGAAACTTTTGCGTCAGAGGTTTTGGACGTTGCATTGCTGAGGTTATTAAAAGTTAAGTGATGCAATACAAATAATGTGACTGGTGCAATGATAATGACAATCAAAAGCTTAAACGAGAAAGTTGTATGTTGTGTACTGTAAGTGACCATGTACATGTCAACTATTTACCAGACGCAGAAGATGCGTTAATTACTAATACATATTTGTGTACCGCGTTTGTAGCTTTTTGGAACAATTAGTTGTAGAAGTTAACAACATTTATAACATGTGATAAAGAGCAAAGTTGAATAACCTGTTTTTTTTATATACTTATATTTTCCTAGTCATCATATACCATTACCCTGTAATTCACTTGAAAGGATCTTATTTAAAAGAAAAAATAAAGCTTAGGGCCAAATTGGTTAGTAATGTTAACAATACTAACTATATATAATTAAAATATTATAAAATATTATACACGATTGAAAAAGTGTCTTATGCAACGTTGTGAAAATGGCTTCCCTCTCATATTACAGGTCTCTGTTGCATTCTGAAGGAGCTGCTGCAGCTCTGTTTCACTGATGGGTCCACAGCATTCCGGACAACAGACAGTTGTCTGCAGTTTGTTCAGCATTACCTGAACAATTACCTGAGTTGTATGCAGAAGGACACTTTAAACATTGTAAAAAAATAATAATCCTGAAATCAAAGAGGTTATTCTGATTGACAAATATTATCATTTTCTGGTTGTTTATGCCGGGATATTGTATGTAGTAAAAGACACCCTGCGGCTACCTGTTGGAACTGGCCTCAGAGAAGTAGCTTGGAGTTGAAAGACAATACCTTTTTTATTAAGTAAGATCTGACGTTATTATCAGCATGAGCGCTGAAGGATACCAATACAGAGCGCTTTATGACTACAAGAAGGAGCGGGAGGAGGACCTTGACCTGCACGTTGGGGACATTCTGACGGTCAGCAAGGGGGCCCTTTTGGCCCTGGATTACGTTGAGGGTCTGGAGCAGAGGCCGGATGATATCGGCTGGCTGCCCGGGTTCAACGAAACCACCCAGGTAAAGGGGGACTTCCCGGGGACGTACGTTGAGTACATCGGGAAGAAATGGCTCTCCCCTCCGACCCCGAAGCAGAGGCCCCTCCGGCCCCTGCCCCTGGCCCCGGCCACCTGCAGAGCGGAGACCGACTCAGATTCGGAGCAAGGTGAGTTGGGACGCAATTCCTGTTGTACCCCGATTTGTCAACCCAAATCGTGAATTGCAGAAAACATATTGCGCATCACCACGGGGAAAGCATTCAAAATGTCTCCCCCGGTTTTCGTAGTTTATTTTTCTGAAATTGTCGTGAGCACTTTGTTTCCCCTGAAAGACTTCCTTCCTTATAATTTTTCTTTTTAATTTTCTCCTTGTCTTTGGTGGATGATGAATTAGGTGATTTGTCTGAACTGGATTTATGGTTGGGCTAGCTGCTTTTCAACCCAGACTCTACTATTCATGTTTTTCACATGTTTTTCCCAATCATTGAACGTTCTAATGCTAGTTTGCTAGAGGTCTAGGTTGAGAGGAAGTTACTCCAATACCTAGTTCGAGTTATGTGCCCCGCTCAGGGACCCCTCAACACTGAGCTAGGAGGAACCCCCCACGCTGGCATAGTTCATTGCTGAGGTTTCTCTCTGCCGACATCGGTTAGTTGAATATTGCAATGTAACACAATTACTAGAACATGGTATGCTTTGGGTTTTGAGATGGTGGGAAGTACTATAGTTATTTTCAGTAAGCAGAATCCTAATCGCTAACATTTGAAATGGTATACTTTTCACATCGTACATATCAAGAGCTTATATCCCAAGATCAAAGTAAAAGAATGCTAAGTTGCAGGCCTTGGCCTTCATGAATCACTAACTGTGTGGTTGGCAGCATCTGAACACCAGCGTTGGGAGGGAAGCACAGAATGGCTCTTCTGAATGATGGCTATTTATGGACTCCTTACTTTTGTCCCTGTTTCAGATGGGGCCCTGTACTCTCCATGTTGATGTAATTGAGAAACGGTAAACAGGATGTGTCTGTATGTAAATAAACATCAAATTCTGACCGGAAAAAAAGTTTAGGGCAGATTATTATTTTTTTTATTCCTTTTTTTATTCAGGACCAGTGCTAATTGAGCGTGACCCTCTTCTCCAGCTGCAATATTCTGGGACAATGGGAGTTATTTTCATCCCAAAGGGGTGCAAAAGGCCAGTGTATTAGATGTTTTAAATACCTCCCCAGTGTAATCCGCATTTAACCCTCACCTAGTCTTGAAGCAAACATAGGACCTAGTCCACGTAACCCAAATCTTCACTCTCTCGGTTCTGTCTGACAGAGCAGTCGATGTTCAGTGTTTAAACCCTCTGTCCGTCGTGCGGTGTGAATGTTAAATTCTTTGCACGGCCTTGCATGCCGAGGGGAGGGCAATATGAAGGGGGTGGTGGGGAGCTGGAGTGGCTGCAGCGTGTGTGTGTGTGTGTGTGTGTGGTCTTCTGCTGCTGTAGCCCATCCGCCTCAAAGTTCGACGTGTTGT
>JAOPJO010000118.1:11691759-11705744 GCA_027123675.1 Molva macrophthalma | reverse complement strand
TGGGGTTTCTGGTTAGTGGTGGGTTTGTGGTCTGCGTTGGGTTCTTGGTACGTGGGGGGGTCGTGGGTTCGGGGGGGGATATAGGGCACTGGGGCGGTGGGGCACTGGGAGGAGGTTGGGTTCTGGGGGAGGCAGGGTAATCGGAAGAGGTGGGGTACTGGGGGGAGGCAGGGTAATCGGAAGAGGTGGGGTACTGGGAAGAGGAAGGGGTCCAGATAGTAGTCCAGAGCTGTAAACAGTCAGAAGCCTCGCAGGTTGCACAGGCGTGACAATAGAGGGGGTGCTCTCAGTGTGTAGCCCTAAGCAGGCAAGCGCGTAGTCGTAGGGACACTGTGGGGCGGGGCGGGGGAAGACAGCCAGCTAGATTATGGGTGTTTCACACGCGGCGCTTTTGGCTCAGTCACTCTCGTCAGGATTCTGGGGGTCCATTATTTTGACGTGGGTGAAGGGAAACAAGCCCCGCCTCCCATTCACCTCGCCCTCCCATTGGCCGCTGATGTTCATCCGCATCACCTTGACGATGTCCCCCACCTGTGGAGAAACACAAACACCACATTCAGGAACTAACCAATACCAACACCAATACATGAAGAAAGACAGAAATAAAATACAAATAAAGAGAAGCACACCAAAACCCAAGCACAGGGCTATTCCTACAAAAGAGAAGTTATATAAGAGAAGAAGAGAAGTTATCAAGGGACTCCCTCTCCTTCGAGACAAAGGACGTGGATAGTCACAATCCAGCCTTCTGGAAAAGCTGCCTGATTTACAAATGACAAGATTGCGACAACCGTTGTTTCTAGAAACCAGGACAAAATGTTAAACCGAGAATAAACAAAAGTGTATTCATGCAAAGGCAGCATCTAGTCATTACACAAACATTTGTACATGAATCCATATTATTTATAACATCTTCAAACTGCTGGAGATTTAATAAAGTGTCTAGATATTCTTCCTCCGAGTCGCACAACCACGGCTCTACAGATGTTCAGCAAGAAGCTAAACTGCTCTGCGACTTTGCTTAATGACATTGTGAATGACACTGAACATTCAGAACCATATTCGATCAATCCGGATATAAAAAAGAACAGCGAAATGTCACTAACCAGATAGTGACCACGAGTCTCCAAAATGAAAATGTGGAAAGCCCCGTCTGAAAGTTACGGTTATCTGTGATTATGGTAATCCTTGTGCATTGTGGATGACTTTTCATCGCGATCAGCTTATCTGGAGTAGCCAGAGAAGCTGAATGAGGTGATAAGCAACTACTACTTACTTCATCTGGTCCTACATAGGGCTACACTGATTTACAATTCAAATAAAACCAACACTCAAAAACACATTGTTTTAAAAATGAAAAGAATCAAGTGGATGAACAACCATGCATACTCATTAAGAAGCTGCACATCACAGTTCATTAGAAGACCCATGTCGTTCAGGAGTATAGGTCTAGGATCCCTACATGTTAACTGGTGACTAGGGTGTGTTGACTCCCTCCACCACTCTGAGCCGATGACCAGGAGGAGAACATAGGGAACAGAAACACAAGATGGAACTATGATGCTTGGGTTGCTAGTGCCACGAAACACCTTCCCTGGTGGCTCCTGTATTTAGCAGCTCCACGCGGCTCTATTCCCTTTAGTCATTGGATCAACTCAACACCAAGAGAATTGTTACCGAGAGATGCCGTTGTCCGTGCTCGCCGTTGGAACGTGTCAGAAAAAAATGCTTTGGAAGTGAATAATTGCCAGCATTTGGCCATCGAGGCAAAAGTGGGTATTTGTGTGGTGATCTATGGGGACTTCCATACTTGTGTGTGCGCATGTCCATAATCAACATTTTAACATTGTCTACCAAATATGATCCTAAATGAGTACACATTTAGTTATTGCAGTCCTTTTATCTAATACAATGAAACACAAAGCTAGTGGCTACTGGCTATCCATAATAAAAGTGTGCTAAATCACAATGACAAGTTCTACACTTCTCCCCTGTCCCTCACAACCATAAAACCTCCGAATGGTCATCTGAGCCACATTTGCTGCACATTGTGGTGGATCCGGTCTAGTTTAGCGCATGCATGCATCTCGACAGGAAATGCACTACGGATGTTTCTAGTATCTACACATCACTTCTCACATTATCCGCAAACCTGGGACTCTTCGAATTACCCAACACCAAGAACCAGTGAAATCCGCATCAAAAGCATTTTTTCCCCAATCAACGGTGCATCTGCAGTATCTATCTATCCACCACCAGTTCACCCTTGAGTCAGCACATGGCCCGTAATCCCAGGCCTTAAAGCCAGACCTGCTTCCCTCAAATGTGTTCACACCAAACAAACATTTAGACTCAACACGTACAAAGGACATGAACCAATTCTGACCCATTTCCATCAACCAATGAACGCTTCTGATCTTAAAAGAGCATCGGCCGATGAAAATCAGATTACTAGAAGACTTCTTTAAGACTTGGTTTCAGTTTCCCATTTAAATGATGCAGGCGATACTATGATGCAATGATAAAACTCACATTGGATTTTTATTGATCAATTATATTTGCAACAATTTTTTCCAATCTCTGTTGAAATAATCTAGATAGTCTTTGTTCCTAGCGCAGCAAAATGTATGCAATTGATTAGGCTTACATTGATTTTAAATAGCTTGAAATCCATTGGCACCATGTACTGAAACTGATGTTTATTGAAAAAGTAGGTTTTAATATAAACTTGAAGGAACAGGTTCCACTTTAATTCAACTTATAAAGGTCTTATTGAAAGAGCTGCACATTGTTTTTTCACTTTGCTACTTGTAATGGATTCAAACTGAGAGGAAGTGAAAGTGAACTTGTAAAACTCATGGCTACTGAAAAAAAACGGCAATGGCAAATGCATTTTTGCCAGGTACAGACATGAACGTGAATGTGTTTGTTTATTGTGTAGCTTTGTGAAGTTCCTGGCATGCTAAGGACATGACTTCCTGGAAGATTTCCACCAATGGGACTAGAGGCCAACCCAATTGAGCATCAAAAGTCACATGACCGGAATCATTGGAGAGACCTGTTTTCAGCCCAGTCTGATCCAAATTAGATTTAGAGTGATTTTGAGTGATTTTTTAATAGATTTAAAAGATGTCAAAAGTATCTCAGGCAGTTGTAGTTATAGACACACACTAGCCATTTCTTTGCATAAAGCCAATGTACACTGGATATGGATGAAGCCCACTGACCAAAGACCATTTTTAATTTTAGTTCCTCTTCGTCAGTGTTACACAGCTGTTTTAAGGAAAAGTACGACAGCCGAAAAATATAGTACCAGGATGGCCTCAGCTCTAAAAAATTTGAACCATGGAAGTTAGAATACATCCTTATCAAGGCTTTTAATTAGTCCGGTTCTGGCAGAACTTGCTTCAGCTGGCTGCTGCGATGCAGGCTGCAATAGAATATGTTGTTGGAGCAATGTATAGAAGCCAGGGCAAAGAATATGGGGGGGGTGATATGAAAAGACTGTAGACCAAGACAAACGAGGCAGAAGAAGAAATGCAAGGCAAGCCTAAATAAAGAAGTATAGATTTCTTGACTTGGAATCTACTTTTTTTCGGTAGCAATAGAGGGGCAGGGATTATACTAAGCTAAACAGCCTACTGCCCCTGATGGCTAAATCAATTTGTTCGACAACTGAAAATTGTAATTGATGTGATTGTGATATCAGCGTAAATAATAACGGCAATAACAGTGCCAGAGTATTTTGTTATTGTTGTGCATGTTACCCTTAATAGCTAGCTAGTCTCGTAGAATACATTCTGAGATCTGCATCCTGATGTGCCTTTATACGGACAAACCAACACATTGATCTGGCAACATCCCAGTCACACCACGAGGCTGCCCTGTCCTTTATTGGTAATCTATGGGATGAGTTCACCAAACAGTACAGATGGGCTGCCAAGTCACCGGGCCAAACATTACTCAGCATTTCTTCACTCAGAAATAGCTGACTGCATTTTTCCCTTTAGAAAATCAACACAAGGTGATTAATAGACACTAGATTCCATTCCAAATGGTAGCAGAGCACAACGTCGTTGAGGAAAAGGTCCGCTTTGGAGAGAATGTAAATGTTATGGATTGGAGAGTTGTTTTGGAAGGGGGTTGCTACTATAAAATTATGCTAAACCATAGCATAACGTACCATACCATTTTACAATCTATATCTCATGTGGCTCCAATATAGTTCATCCAACATGGACTTTGTGGATGGATGGTTTGCAAGTCAAATTCAAATGCAATTTTCCCATTGATATTGCACTTCCATTGATATTGCAGTGAATTTATCCACCCAATCGGTCACATCAATCATTTAGCATATATAGCCCACCATGAGGCCATGCCTGTTCAACCTGAAGAACATACAAGCTGAACAATCATAAAAACTGGCTCAACAAACACCAGAGCTGCATTGCTATAACTAAACCTCCAGCCCTTGTGTGTACCAACTCCATCTATTCAGGTGTGGACATTGCATTCTCTGATTATTTGGAATGCTTTACCGTTAATGTTTCCTAATATAATGTATTGTTTGATTTTTTTCCCGTTATTGTAATTGTCATGTTGTGGACCAGCCCTGAGGACTACAGATGCAAACTAGCCTCTTGGCTAACTGACACATTTACAAAGAAGTGTGAACTAAAGTGTGAATTGAAGTGTACCGTCCCTGCCACATGAACCCTAAACCAATAAATAAAAAAAGTGTGCCTACCTCTAGGGCCAGGGCCGTCTTGTCATAGGCACAGGGGACTCTCCTCTGGATGGCCTTGGCCAGGACGGGGCCGTTGGCCAGGGACGGCCCCGGGGAGATGAGGGCGGCCGGGGCCCCGGGGGGCAGCGGGGACGGGGTCTGGGGCTGGGCGTAGGCGTGGGCGTGCGAGGGCTCGGGGATGCCGTAGCTGTTGGAGTTGCGGGAGCCGTGCGGCGGCTGGCCCGGGGGCGCGGCCTGGCGGGTGAACTTCTCCACGTAGGGCACGGGGATCATGCCCACGCGGCCCTCCTTGCTCTTGGCGCTCCACCACTGCTCCTCCGGCTTCTCCAGGATGATCAGGAGCTCGCCCTTCTTGAAGGGCAGGTCCTCAGCGTCGTGGCCCAGGAAGTCGTACAGCGCCCGCACGTACTCCAGGTTGTCGTCCGGTGGGCCCATGGGCTGGACCGGGCCTGCGACCGGGCTGGCATACCTGGAGCAGATCCATCGTTACATGGAGGAATACAGGAAGATGTGAGGAACAACATTAGGAACGATAGAATGAGATGATCGCTCTTTACTACCACCACTGTCACCAGTATTTTAATCAAACGTAAAATACCCTCCTAGTGTCCATGGTAGATTTATTTTTAGTCCTCCAGGATTAGGCTGAACGCCATTATGCAAGTATGAGTTATTCTTCCTGAATGCATTGCTGCTTCAGCACCATAATCCCTAGGCTCAGGGACAACCAAGTATCTCTAGGTTGTTCAGATTGTAAACCAATCATGCAAGAGCCATATAGGTTATGTTTTTGAAATATCTAGTGAAGCACCTCTGACTAGTCACTACCGTTCCTGTAACCTGATCTAGTAAAGCCTAGTATGTATTCTCCACATACGCAATTCTAGTTTATAGTATTCCAAATGCATCTTTTTATTTGAATTTAAAACACACAAAAAACGTCACATCTGAAGGAACTCTGACAGACATTTTAAGAAATAACGTGAACCAAAACTATTTGCAACATGAAAAACATGGTTAATAATGCCTGCGGAATAAAACGTTGTCCACTCCTCCGTGTTCTAGTTGTAAACAGGAAGACAGGATAAACAGATATAATTTCCATTACACGTGTATGTATTGGGGAGTACATGAACTCGCTAACTTACAAATCAGTTCGCTTTCATTTCCATACTGAAGCATGCACACCACACCTCCCCACAGACAGCCTAGAGCAGTGAGATATGTGGGAGGTGTTGGAGCGTGTTTCAGCCCCGGCATGTCAGCTAGAATCGAACAAGGCCATTTGATTAAAGACTTAATAGAGCATTATTGCAAGAACTGGTAATACCTCAAATGTAGCAATCCAGTTGATCAAAACACGGACGATCTTCATAGAGTAACCAACTGGGTCGTTCATAATGAGTTATGTAGGTACAAGAGATTGAATACATTATCCAACACCTGAATTGAGTCACTCACCTAGATGCTGGTTCTATCAACGTGGTGGTATCCAGGTAGTGGATTTTATAGAACTCCAGTAGGGCGGCGAGGTGCTCAAACTCCTGGTCCCCTATTTTAAACCTCTTGCTCGACAAAGAGTTTATAATATAGTGAGACACTTTTGAATTTTCAGATACTGATAGCACGTAGTCGCCGGGGCAAGTCGACGAATCTCTCACCAGAAACATACCATGTCTCTGTCCTTGCAATCTGTTCTGTGCCTCCTGTCGAGACACCGGTCCAAAATACCAGGCGGACCGATCGGCCGAATCAAACCGTGCCGCGGACATGATTCTCTACCCAAAAATAAATAAACAACCTAAAATAGAAATGACAAGTAGACTAATAGTTACACAATAAATTAAAAGCCTAGTAAAGCCGCCGGGCTGGTGGAACAGAGCGATCTACCGGATCTTGACGGAGTGCTTTCGAGATCCAGGGCAGGGCATTCGGCGCCCCTGACGTTCTCGAAAGATTTTCTACCCAAAAGGTGCAGGATCCGGAGACATCCAACAAACCAGAACCTGACGTTCAGGGTCAGGCTGCGACTAGCTGGATCCAACTTTGGAACATAATGTGGCTCCCTTGTCTTGAGTCAATGGCGACGGGCGGTGCGAGCTGCCGACACTTCGACCAAAGACACACATCCAGCGCGGTTCAAAGCAACAAATTATTTAAAACGACGGTTCCCCTTTTCGTTCCTTCTTCCGACAAAGTAAGCAGTTCTCTTAAAACTACTCCTCTGCCGCCACGGTCACGTCTGAGAGCGGAAAAGGTGAACCTACAGTTCCATCAAACCGGATCCTCCTAACGGCGCCATAATGCGGACGGCCACAGGTCGGACAAATAGTTACAGTCGCTTATCGATCTGAGTGTAAAACACGAGTCACGGAAACGTCTTTCAGAAGTCCCTGTCTTGAGTCGGAGCAGACTTTTGGAAGCGGTAGCAGTCAAAAATGGCGGCCTGCAACACGTCTTCACAGCAAATGCATTAATAATAGTGACCCACCAGCACATGCGTGCAATCTGCGAGGGTTACAAAACGAGCGGGTGATTCGCGCGCACTACAGTAACCGCTTTGTGTTGAATTCAAGTTCACGGAGGGCTGTGTTTTATACTTTCCCTGGTTCTCTGCGCAGCCCCCCTCTCGCCAGCCGCTCAAGTGAGACTGCGAGAGCGAAAAATGGCGACGGGAGGGCAGGTCTGCGCGCTCCCACTTTCAATCCGCACGTCACTCGGTTCGAAGAGGCTGGCTCGAGCACCCCGCCTGCCAGGTGACGGAGTGTAGACAGATAGCTCGACGGTGTGAGTCTCGTATTCATAGCGGTGGTAGGCGATACAACTCGAGATCCACATTTGAGGGTTTATAAAAAATAATAATTTGAAACCTAGGTAACATGATACAACAATATCGTTGGTCACACTTTATAATAACATCCAGTCATTTATAAGCCTTTAGTTAATGAACAAAGCATTGACAAAGCATTAATATACTAGATGATTCAAGTGCTTTAATATTTTGTTAATGCTTTGTTTATAATTAACTAAAGGATTTAAATTACTTATGACTTAAAGTTATTATATGGTGTTACCATATCTTCTATTTCAGTCATATAGTTCCTGGAATCAAATCGTCATGAAACGCGGTTTAGGGCCCATAGTTCATGATGTTTCAGAATCTACTCTCCCATTATAGTCCAGAAGTCCTCGTCAAAGTAGCCTACTATTGGAGACTACGTGGGAGAAAGACTATAAAAGCCTTCTTATGACATATTCTTAGTCTTAACACAATCCTCCAGAATGAATATATTGTGATCAGATGTAAACAGCATATACAACCAAAGCTATATTCAAAACAAGCAAATTGTATTGTAGCTTATAGTTTAGAATGATAAATGTGGCTGATGAATCTAGCTTTTAACTAGCCTTAAATAATATACTTTTACAGGCTTCTCTATAACCTCAAGTATAATGTAGGGAATGGTTGTGCAACTTGAATTTCAGAGCTCACCCTGACATTTGAGCCGTCAACCCAATAAAATAATCAGAAAATCTTAATTTATTACATCCGAGATATCCCTGCCCTTTTTCGATACACGCAATATTTCACACGACAAACCATAAGCACAAACAGGAGTCATAAAGTGTGCTAGGCGGTGGGTTTACTTCTGCTTATGGCATAAAGAGGTAGTTCTCTCGGTCTACCAAACAGTCACCGAGGTTCCAATTCAGCCCTACGAGACTGCAGCTGGCTGGCAGAACGCTGCCGGCTCCAGCAACACTCGCTGAATGCTAATAGACGCTCAGCCACTGGTTGGAACTGGCTGTAGTGCCGGCCAGTTCCCACATCTCCCTACAAAGCCTCTGTGATGCAACAAAGTGGCATGGCCAATAGTGGTGAATTATTCGTCCTATGCCCTGACAATGGACGCTGGGCGGCGTTATTGTGTGTGGTTTTGCAGAGCTTTTTCTCCCCCCATACAATGTAGCCGTATAAGGCACGTTAAGCGGGGACAACTAGGCCATGTTTTTTTGGCTTATACTTATTAATAAATAGCAGTTTAGATATTTCTTCATAATGTTGTATATATCACGTTTATTTAGAGTAAACTATATGCGACGTCACAGGAACATGTGAGGCCATCCAGAATATGTGCAAAATATTCTGGATAAGGAAGCTTAAGCATAGAAGACTTGGCTGTACTCCTTCGTTAATAACAAAGTGGTGTATCGCTATTAACAACAGACAATGCCACAGACAACAGTCTGTAGGCCTGTCTCTATTCATTGTGAAAGCAACTTCCTTCAGAGGAACAGCCCCTGGTGGAGAAGGGCAACATTTGCATAAAGTAGTCATCGTTGAGTGAGTCAAACTAGCATATATTTAAACCATGGGACCTCTTCAATTACTTACTGACCTAGAGTTGATCACTGACCCAGAGTTGATTAAAGTTGTTGTTGTCGTTTCAGGTGCTTTTTATGATCTTCATATATATATGTTTTACTTGGGTATGGCAATGTGTCATTTAAAAATTCACAGTGAATTTGTATATTAAATACAAAGGCCTCAATGTAGCCAAACTGTTATGGATTTGGTCAGTTTGGGGACACTGCTGTACAGCAAGATAGTTATTCTACCACTAGAGGGCGGTGTTTTTGTATACTTTTCTAATATAATGAAAGCACATGCACGTATAAAAATCGAAGTCATGTTCAAGTTTATTCTACCAAGTCGATGTTTCAAACCATGGAGCCGCATACATGAGCATTTCTGATGCTTTTGTCTGATATCAGCTTCATGTCATAGTTCATTGTGAGTTCCTTTTAAAACGTTTCGTCTCGTGGGATGGCCCTGAGGGAGTCCTGAACACATCTGGAAACACCTGGACATGGCTCACTGCATCGTCCGTTTTAAGCGGCTCCTCTGCGCCGCCTGGGTCCTCCTCTGTCTCTCTGCGATGGTGGAGCTCAGACTCTGCTTCAGCGCCGGGAGGATCACTCCGTCCGACACCCTGGCCTGAGCGGGCTTGGGGCTGGCAAGAGGAAGAACACACGACATGTGAGAGACCCAATAGTAGCTCTAACTACAGGGCATTGGAATGAGACCTATTCACGTGCCTTTTGATTGGTCACTCTACGAAAGCTTCACTACACGTGACTACGTGTAGGATTTGACATGCATAGATCACTGATGGGGAACATGAGCTAGGTTTAGACACAGGTTAGTTTTACCTTCCAGGTTGTAATTTAACTTAAAAAACGAGACCTTCCCCAACGTATTTCACAAGTGCTTGTTTAGATTAGTGTAAAATGTAACTCAGACAGAAGCAAATGTAAAGAGTTTGTCAACTTACGATTTCTTTGGGAGCTGTTTATGTGCGAGTTGTGGAAACCTCTCTGTTGCCGAAGTCTTGCTGTAAAGTACAAAAAAAGAATGATAATAATACTGGACTACAAACGTGTTTGGCCAATGCATGCCTCTGCCATGTTAACCATATGATAATGCTCTGTATCGCCCTACCGGGGCCCGTCTCCAAGGAAAGCCTTGGTCAGGATGTAGTTCTCTGGGCTGATCTTCTTTTGGAACACAATGTCTCTCAGAACGGCTTTTATGCGTATAATCTAGAAAAACACCAATGATTATTAAATTACATCATCAAATTGAAATCTCTAAAGCTCGATTAGAATTGAACATTGTATTTGTTTCCAGAAAAGGTTTCAACACAGATACAAAATCTTTGCACACCAACAACCTCAAGTGATCGCATCTAAATGCCATTAGGTGAACACTCTTCCAGTGGGATTCGATCCCATATCCCTGGTAGTGGTCACGCCACGGTCTACAAGAGGGAATTGCACCCCTAACCCTGGTAGTGTATGCGCCAAGCTCTATTATTGGGAATCAAACCCCTAACCCTGGTTGTGTTCACGCCATGCTCTACCAGTGGGAATCGAACCCCTGACCCTGGCAGTGTTGATGCCACGATCGGCCAGTTTGAGGCAGACCTGGTCCCTTACCTCTTGAGATTGCAGACTGTTGGCGTTGTAGAGCTGTCTGATGATGACCTCACACTCTGGCAGGGTGGGGGCCCTGGCGGGGTGCACCAGGCTGCTATGGATACGCAGCGGCTGGAGGGACGTAATGAGCCCCCCGAGCAGCCCCGTCCCGCGCTCCGCTGGGCGCGCTCCCCGGGCTTCAGGACCGTCGGCGCTACTGGGTTTACACGGGACGGGGAGGTCGTCACAAACTGGCGTTAATGTGGGAGCCCGGACATGGCTTTCCTCTTGAGGCAAAACCTTTTTCTTTAAAGATTTTTTTTAATGCTTTATGATAGTGTAAGATAGACAGAAAGGTATGGGAGAGAGAGGGGGAGACATGCAGCAAAGGACCACGGGCAGGAATCGAACCCGGGTGCGCTGCGTTAAGGACTTAGCCTTTAATGGTACGTGCTCTACCCAGTGAGCCACCGGGGCGCCCCAGGCAAAACCTTTTTCATTGAATTCAATGTTTTTATTGGTACGTCCAAGTACGATAGGTAGTGATACATTAAGGCTCCAAATGTTAAATAGTTCACTGGTCTCAACCATTTAAGTATAAAATGTTCTGTTCCTTTTACTTCCCAGGCTATAACTTCACGAATATTGTTATTACCAATAAATTGCTATTTTGCTATAGAGATGATATATTTCCTTTAACCACAATTGTCTTTTTATATCATGACACCAAACACTACAATACAAATAATACAAATACAAATACAGTACAAATATAACATCAGACTAGCAGGGGCCTGATTTAAACTATTATCTACTCCTTATACAAATTCATACCTCGCCAACCTGCCATCAGTGTGATCAGATGACATTTATAACCTGTGTACATTACACATTCAATGTTTTGTTTGCTTAAATTCGATTCTCAAATTAGTATCAACGGTTACTCTTCTCAAAAGGTGGTGCACATCCAAAATGTTCTACCAACGCGGACGCAGATGTGCGGATAGATAGTGTGTCCCCTACAGTCTTTTAATAATATCGTGAGGAGAAAACGCCTGGAGCGTTTAGGTTACAATTCCCCTTAAAATTCTGCATCAGCTCATTTCCGTGTGGGAAGTATAACTCTATAAAGTTTAACGGAGCGCATGTCGGCCATGAAAGCTACAGTGGGGAACAACAGTGTAGGAGCAGATGGGTGCGCTGGAGACCTGTACCATACCTGAGTGTGTGATGGGGGTCCTGGGAGGGGCAGTGGGCGGCTTGCAGGGGCCGCTCCAGGTAGAGCCCTCTGCCTGCTTCACCTCCCTGAGTAGGGGGCCGGACCCCCTGCTGACTGGGGTGTGTCAACGCTGCACCCACAGGAGACAAGATATGACACATGATGGCTGTGGTCAATATGGTATTATTAGAGTGAGATGGCTGCGTATGGTTCAACGAATGTAGCTACTGCTGTCAATGAATCAACTGCTCAGGAAATGTATTGATTGATTATACATTGACAAAATAAATAATCTCACACTTTATAAGTACAGTGTGTGTGTGTGTGTGTGTGTGTGTGTGTGTGTGTGTGTGTGTGGCAGGATTGCAACTTACTTTTGCGGCTTAATTTTGGAGGATCCATTATTAGTTTATACTGCAAATCTGAAAACAAAAAGAACACCAGGAGCAGTACAAAATGTCAGGCCTGCCCTCTTCCCAATTATTGAGATGAGATGACGTCAATAAGAGACACTTTACGGGATTCCTTTTCAACGTGTGTGAGACAACTCTTGGTGGGTGGTCCATTGTGGAGACATGGACATGGTGACACTGGTCGGTAAAGCGACACCGGAGCAGCGCCGTTTACCCCCTACAGAGAGGAATCATTCACCATCCGTTTTCCTCCCGTCACAACCTTGAAGTTGCCATGCAACCACGAGATGTAACAACCACGTCTCAGTTTTCAGCGGTTCATCCTCGGGAGTCATTCGAGTCATTGGGACAGCACCACATACGATTATTACTGTGATTTGAATTAATATAATTTAATTATTCAATTGAAATGTCACTCCATACTTCCACATCGGCGCTCTTCTTAAATTGTAACATTTGCACGAATACTTTATTTATCCAAAATCAAAGTAAAAGCTACCCGCTAAGTTTAAAATCTTGATATTAAACACATATTCTTATATATCTACTACATCCACACACCACTCACCTTTATTCTCTCGCTTGAGCTCGTCTATCTCAGCATGCAGCTTGTGAAGAGTATCCTTGTGTTGCTGCTGCAAGAACGTGATATTCCTCTGGAGCGACGCGACGCGGGTGTCCGCCACCATGTCTCCGGGGGAGCTGCCCCTCTCTCCTCCTCCTGCTCGCACCTCCTCTGGGTCTGCTCGGGTCAGAGGCTGCAGGTGTTTCGGTGGTCGTGAATTTGAAACGCCAGATTTGTCCAGAAAGCCGACTCGCGTCCAGTGCGGCAAATTTCTCACCGGCGGAAGGTGGTGGCTCGACATTCGCTGTGTTGAGCTAACACCCCAACTACTTTTAACTGGAGCTGATAAATGCTAACATTAGCAACACACCTCCCGGCCAGTTTCATAGATCAGCTCATGTTTTGCCTTACGGTGACTTGACGAAAGAAAGTGACACAACTCATTATTATAGCAACAGACGTCGGAATGTCGGTTAAGACTCTCACCATTACTATTTTGATGTTTGAGCAATTAAAAGCAAAGTAAACCACAGGTTTGTAACGAACTAACTTAAACCAGTTAGCTTTAGAAGCTTGAGTGTTTCACCTTCAACAGACATGCGCGTTGATCACTGACAACGTTGCCCATGACAACGGATTTAAAGATGATTAAACCAAATGTCGGCTGAAAACTCTTCTAAAGTTTTTGAAGGACAGCAGAAATAAAATCAACAAGAAATCCAGTTGCTTTACATTTTATTCATGTTGGACATTTCAAACAGTAATGGTACATCAGAGCCATTAAGATAGTGTCTTCATTTAAATGCCTATGCGTGGACCGTATGGGGTATTTGCTCAAGGCCAATGCTTCTTTGGAAAGGTGTAACTTAGTTTTATTGTAATATTATCTCCATGCTTCCTGTGTCATATATACAATAAGAACAATAACTTAATATACAATATTTACAAATGGTACCGAAAAAGTAAGATGAAAACATTTGGGCAACTCTGAGTGGTCTGTATGTGTGTCAATCAAAATGTGTCGTTATCAAGGCTGTAGCCTATGATGCTTGTGGCTCT
>JAOPJO010000118.1:11659917-11673688 GCA_027123675.1 Molva macrophthalma | reverse complement strand
GCGGCTGCTGGGATAGGCGGTGCGTGGGTCACTGTGAATACCTCTGGGACTGCTCGCAGTCCCAACATGTCTGGTTTTTAATCTATTCTATTGTGTTTCAGTAGAACCTCCTCCTACCCATCCACCCCCAGCCCCCAATTATTTCCACTGCCCAAACTTAATGAATTACTGTATACTACTATGGAATCAAGATTAAGTTAAGTCCGTCTACTGTTAGAAGCTAACCGCTGCTGCCCTTACAGAATGCGGTCAGTTTGACTCGGCTGGAGGAACTTTGCGGCTGTTGGTTCAAGGGCTCACCCTTCTTATGATGACGGTCATTAATAAGGCGCAAATATTTCCCCAGACGCTTCGGATGTTTCAATTCAATATGCCTTTTTAAATTTGTTGCCGATGTTGCGGACGTTCGTACTTGTTTCCTCAGACCCGGAGGGCACGATTTGCATAGAAACGTATCGTTTTTACCATGTAAATCTATACTCGTTTTCTCTTAAAACTCTCTCAAATCATCAAATGAACTATTTGCTTCAGCGGTAGCTACGTTGTTCGTGTTTTCAGAAGCCATGCCGGTCGCAGACTCGTAAACCCCCCGGGTGTCGGTAAACAGTGTGTGAGCTTCGTTCACTATCGCGAGAGTGAACGGAGCTCACGCACACGTTCAGTAGCTGCAAACGGGTACGTTCAGTTCACCGTTCACCAAATACATGAGCGCGTTCATGCACAACACTGGATGAAAGTAGCTAATATCGAATCACTGTTGGTAACGAGTACAAGTGAAATAAACCACAAGGGGAAAGTATGTTTCTTTGCGGCGGTAGCCAACCTCGGATCCCGTGCCGTACATCCTCTTCCACCGACAGACGGTGTGGTCTAATCCGCACACAGTGCTTACCTGGAAAGGTGCCTTGCCAGTGAGACACTGGAACACTATGGTGCCGATGCTCCACAGGTCCGCCTTGGCGTCGTAGTGCTGCGACATGATAACCTCAGGAGCCTGGGGCCAACACAACAGCACAGTCTCAACGATCAGTACGTTCCCTCATGTACCATGGGTTATGTACAATGTGTGTTCCACCGCCATTTGAGTTGTTGTCTTATTTGGACGCATTCAATCGAAATGAAATTCTACGACATTCTACTTCATCCAGGCATCTTAACCAAGTTGTCTCTGTTTTAGTATTCTTTAAATAACGTCATTGAGCACGATGCTGTTGTGCTTAAGAACTCATCATTGCGTTTTAAAGCACAGTAATTACTGGATGGTGTGTTAAGTGTGGCTGAATGTCACCCAGTAAGTCAACGTGTATGAGGGCGTAGTTTGGCCAGAAGAAGACTCACCATGTACATGGGAGATCCACAGAGGGTTGCGGCCATCATGTTGGTCTGGAGGTACCTGGCGAAGCCAAAGTCAGCTGGAACAACACCAGGACAGGAGAGGATGGAAGAGGTAGGAGAGAGGAAAGATGAATGAGAAAATGAAACAGCTTACCCTCACTATATACTAAGGCCGTTTGTATTGCCTTCGCTGTTCCTATGCTGGTTGCTGGTAAGCTAGCCATCTACTTAGCTCGCATGCTACCGTACTCTTTTGTAATTCTTCTTAACCAGACACATTTGCTAAATACCACAGAATCACAGAGTTGTGATTACCATCCGTTCTGATTCAATTGGTCACATCTTAATGTTCATTTGTTGTCAAATATCAGTTAACATAGTATGTGGTCTGGCATTTTTTTGTATTCTTCTTTGCGCTAACAAGTAGTTATGTGGCTCTGTACACACAGAAACCAACTGGGTACTGTACTGGGTACAGAGAAGGAGAAATGGAAAATTGCTGAAAATCTTCCGGCTTGAATCACAGGGTCGTATCCCATGGAAAGCGTTGTGAACACAGGCATGGAAAATAATCGCAATACACAAGTATGAGCTGGATCAGTGTGTAGCTACGTGTGAGAATGAGAGCCTCAATTACCTGCACAAACATTTATGATGGTGTACATTTGTTGGCATAGAATGGGATTGGAGATCACCACACGGCCTACCGATCTTGATGCAGGTGTTGTTGGAGTGGGACTTGCGTCCCGGCGGGTAGGACAGCAGGATGTTCTGGGGCTTCAGGTCTCGGTGGATGATGCCCTTGCCGTGGAGGACCTGCATGGCCCCTGCGATCTGCTGCAGGAACACGCGGATGGTGTCCTCACTCAGGGTGCCTTTTGCTACAACACCGGGAAGAGTGTGGGGGAAGGGTTTGTGAAAGTACAGGTGAGTTTATTACAGGTGGCAGAGAAAAGCGTCACATTCGGCACCACATTCAGTCTGCACTTCTCATGCATTTTGGAACATGTTCCACCTGCCGGAAGGTAAAACAAGTCATGGTTTTAGAAGTGTAAGACGATCTGTAGATCTGTGTAAACAGAGCTTTTTAGAGCTACTTTTTTCAACGATAAAGGGACAAGAGGGATATTTGCAGTCAAGTCTAGCCATGACTCTCGCCCTGCCCTTGAGCGCAACCAGTCATTGTGAAAATATATCACACTGTTAAGGCATGCGTTATGAAAAATGTTTTGATTGAAGCCGAAACTGATTCTTGGCTCGGGGGGAATCATACTTAATCATGTTGTCGTTTCTATATACTCCTACTAGCTCTTACAATCGAAGTCTTACTCAAAGAGAGAATGTGGTATTGGATCCACAGTGCTCTCCCTTCTCACACTAAAATAACGCACAAAACTAATTCTCCTCACCTTAAGATTAGACGCTCACTTCCTGCCGTCACAGAGTAAGTGTCTAGACTCACATTTATGTTTTCATCTCTGATCATCATCTCTTTGTTTCATGTAAAATGTATGAATATTCTCTTTCATTTTGGTATATGTTTCTTTATTTCTTATTCATCCTTGGATGATGTTTGATCATTGTTTATGTTTTGAATAAGTGTCTCGTAAGCCCATTCATCATTTATGATGAAAAACACTATAATAAAAGAAGGATCAAATCATGCACACAAACACGCCACTAAACAACAACAACAACAACAACATTAACACAGTGAATGTGCAAGCAACAACTTCTGGCCAACTATCTACAAAAGAAGGAGTAATTTGGGTATTTTGGACTATATGCCAGACACTTATGTTTATATTCAAGTGTGTTCAATCTTCTCTGCTCTCTAGCTAGTTTGTAGAAAGATATCAACAGTATGAACAGGAAGACATTCATTTGATTTGAGGATTGACAGATGATGTACACGGTTTTGTCCTAAATGAAAGTATTTTTATTTGGTATATAGTATGTCTTTAAGGTCTGTGAAGTGTCTTTGTGTACCATGAAAAGTACTTAAAATAAAAATGTATTATTATTAATATTATATATTAGATACCTGATATACCTCACGTTATAATTTTTGTCAAGGAAAACATGACCCATGTCATTATATTTGCCAACATGAATTGGTTGATCCGGGAAGTCTGAGTCTCTTGTCCTACAGTAAATATTTCCACTTACAGTGTAAATAGTCTGCCAGGTCCCCACCGTTGCAGTACTAGAAGTAGAGAAGAAAATCGTAGAAATACACAAACTTAACAGGAAAGGAGTAATATGCAGTAAATTGGTCGGGTCAGAAGAGATAACAACTTAACTAAAAAGATAAACTTGTGATTATGGTCAATGTTGACCTTAGAGACTCTTTTCACAGAGGTGCCATCCTAGGACAAACACAGCTGTCGCTCACAACACTAATTATGAGTCTGCTCCTCTGATGTACCAGGGCACGGCTAGTAGATATATCTTCACTTCTTTTGTCTACTACCAGTGCCCTGGCACATCAAAGGAGCAGACCCATAATTAGTGTTATGAGCGATACCTGTGTTTGTCCTACGATGACACCTCTGTGAAAGGGTGTATTCCCAGCCTGAATGTGTATTCGATCTAGTGAGAGGACGAAGGTGTATTCTGACATCACAGGCTTCACACCTCTTAGTATCAAAGGGCTCTTCTGAAGGGTGCTGATGTGGTGAGTCATTAGCAAAACTCCCTTGGAAGTCCATGTGTATGTACATGCTACCAGGACAGACCATCCCATGTGATTGTGTGATAATTTATCCAAATAGTTAATTATTCAGTGTTATATCAGTGTGTCACCATTGTGTCGCCTCACTTGGCAGTGGATAGTGACTTAACTGCGATCCAAAAAGCAATACACAAACGCACCTCCATCACCAGGTACACTGAGCTGGCCGTTTCCTACATGGAAGGAAGGAGAGAGCGTTAGTATATCAGTGACAGTCAAAAGTATGCGTTACTTTGTGATCTCGTTCATGTGTGTAACGCGTACGTGTATGTCAACTCGTAATCCTTGTGCAAAAACTCAATCTTGTTAAACTCTCACGATAGGGGAGCCAGACTTGGTAGGATGTGAGCAGCGTTTGTTTGGAGTTTTGCTTGAGTCAACACAGAACCAGTATATATAAGCTCTACCAATCCAGATGTCATGTCGTGTCAGCTGAAGGAAAGCCACCATGAAAGGGGATTATATGAATAGTGACATTACTTTAGCTGCCACTCTCAGGGATTTCCGGTTACACTGTATAAGCCAAACCTGTCCACCTTTTCAGGAGCTCAACAACGCTGACACAAACCAAGTCATCCAGAAAATCAAATCAATGAAATGACAAAGAATTACGGGCAACACACAGAGAGAAATAGATCGACATCACATTTTCTACTCGTTCTCACTATGATGATTCTTACAATCTCATCCAGTGACCATGAGGCTAAGTTTGCACACATTCTCAACAGCTCTCTCTCATTACGGTCATCTTTACACAGATTCCATTCAAGCGTAGGCCTTCTACACATTTCAAATGAATGATGTTCTGTTGATATTAATGGACGATGATGGAAATATGGCACCTCTTTTGAGTTCCTCCAACTCAAACAAAAAGATGGAACATGGATGGAACAAAAGATGGAACATGCAGACCTAGCATAGCTTACAGTCGCCCATCATGCTGTTGTAGCCTGAACAACTGACACCCTGTTCTCCTATTTGGAGTCGTCTTTCCTCTCCTCACGTTAACCCCGCGGCGTCAGCTCGGTCAACACGGTACACGCCACCCCAGAATCCGCTCTTATCACCCAGCAACAGGCCACGGTGGTCTGCCCACGTCTCCTCGGACGGCCAATCACAGAGCTGGATTCTGTGGACATAATCCGGCTGACTCAGCACTTTCAATGTTTTTTTTTTTTTTTTTTGGATGGGTAAAGCAAACCAACAACAAGCCAAGTTCTAGCTCTGGTGAGAGTCGTTTGCTTTGGATTGGCTGTGGTTTTTCCCGGCGGACAGTAATGCAGCACCTCAGTGGGAAATAACCAGCGGGAGCAGAACATTGTGAAACTGATTCAGCTTCTTTCGGTGACCGTGGTGATGAATAAAATACGTTTAGTGAACCGTTAACCCTTTCACATACTGTATTTATGAAGTCATTCCTTTAATTAAATGATGCCTTCGAGTCTGGAAATCCTTGCTATCGACTGCCTGGTGTTCTCCTGCTGCAATCTGAAAAAGGTTTCTACATACAGATTCTGGACCTGGAGTGGCACCTAAAAGAAACCGGATCCTCTGTAGCTGTCACTGCAATGCATTTTCCCTGCGTCTGATTGACGTTCGCCTCAAGCCTCAAGCCGTCTCTGGCTAAGCCACAAACCGTCACCCCGGCCGCTGTGCGATAGCATGCCTGAAATCGTAGATCCCAGAGAGAAATTGTTTGGATGCTAAGAGACCCCCCCCCCCCCGGATCCTGAGTACGGTGTTGGGAACACACAGCCAACCCTGGTCTCGCAAGGGCCAACCCATCTAGGGTTCATCTCCACATATACTGTAATGACAAGAAGGTCTCCAGCCGTGGATGTAACCGCTCCTTGAACAGGGTTACACCCAGCACACCTGAGTGGTTGATCTGAACTCCTTTTAATTTGATGATGTTATAATATACTTTAACACCATCTTGGACTGACCTGGAGACAGGTCAGTAGGTTCCACGACGCAGCCACAATCAATTACATTGTATCCGAAATGCTCAAGAGTCTCTATGAGCTCTCTCTCAAGCTACACAGAGGAGGGTGCAACTTCTTTGCGCTCAACATGTTTTTTGTGTTTAATGGGTGAGCGGAATGAAAGTCCCTTGAAATGAAATGTAACCACCAGCAACAGCAAACAACCACACGTTCTCTCCGAGTTCCTGAGGTGACGCGGCCCCGCCCTCCTCTCTACAGGTCCCAGGCAAACACACCGTCTCCTAGCAAATTATATTCAATACATTCAATTTAAAGGCCACATCGTGTAGGTTAAAATAATGTATAGATGGTGAGGAGGAAGAATGAAGGACAGCTGAGAGTGTTATTTTACGGGATTCGTATATTAAATGGAATCACTGTCAGCATCTGGCTTTTATCTAAATACCCCCAACTCATGATAAGCAAGGACAACAATTTATACCCATTATGATAATAGTTCAAAAGGAAAAGTACGGCATTTAAAGGTCTGTCTCTCTCTCTCTCTCTAATTAGTTATTTATCAATTACTATGAGCTGTTGTCTGTAATATATCCGTGTTGCTAATTCATGCATAGCCTGGCAGACTCCTAAAACTTTCACTTCAGAGTGACTCTTTCACTTTCAATTTTCTTTTCCTTTCATGTTCAGACGTACGTTCTGCTTTTTTGAATATTTTAAAAAGGCCAGACTTGCTTCCAGCCGACCAAATAATGCGAAAGCTGGCGTTGAAATCCAGCAGATGGCCTATTAGTGTGGCAAAGTGTGACAAAGACTAAAGAAACAGCCAAGTGTGTATTTCGAGTCTGGCCCGCCTGTTGCTGTTGAAAATCTCAGACAGGGGTGTTCACAACCAACAACCTCAGGTTGCTCGGCAATGATCAGGAATATCACCTTGGATGAGGCAAATTCCACTCCAACCCAATTCAGCACGAGGCACTGGGTCAGTGAGAGTTAAAGCTGGCCAGCACAATTGGTGTTATAATTCATGTTTTAATCCACACCCAATGCATGCGCACACCTCTTGTGAGTTGGCCACAATAGGCCAGCAGGTAAAGAACTTCCTCATGACACAAATCAGCTTGCTAGGGCCCTAAAACAGGAACAGAGCTAAACAGGAACTGGACATAGCAGAATCAGAAGGCTTTCCTGCTATTAGGGAACCAATGGTGCCAATGAGCCACTTCTGAATTCACTGACCTAGAGAAATATACAGTAGTATCTACCAATTATAGAGTGTCTCAGGTAATGTCAAGTCCAACTGAGGTTATAAAATAACTTTTGGATGTGTTTCATTAGCCACAAATTAGCCACACAAGTACATTATATACATTCTAAGGAACAGGTACAAATACCAAAAGTTGACTTCACATATGATTTATAGTGTATGTGTCAAACTAAAAACAGTGAACACTACAGGTTCCAATGCAATATCTAGAACACTGTTCTAGATATGTTCAGTTATCCATCTGTGGCTGTAATAACTATTACAGCTGGAGATCAGCCCCAATGAAATGAAATCAGGTGCTTTAAGGCATTTCCACAGATATACTATTCACCTAGTTAACAAAGTATGCCTGCAATTTTGGTTTAATTGTACTTTGAACTCTCTAATCAATGTCACTTCCTCTGCTAGTTCTTACTGGCAGGTGTATAATTTCAACCATTAGCATATTTCTCCAGCAGTAATAAGTGGTTGCATACCTCCTACCTACCTAACTAGTTCACTTTATCTGCAGGACCTGAGATATGAGAGAAGACTACAATAACAAGCAGACATGTGACCATATGACCCATATACATGGGCCATATAGTATCCCAGCTTAACAATACACAATGAAGACCATCGGTTTGCAGTGTGTATCAGTGTTATTTGGATTTCCCAAAAACTTGTTCATGCAAGGATTTGATGGGTAATTTTTCATTCTTTTTTAAGCAGTAGATATGTGGTTTAAGCAGTATGACCTACTAATGGCTACTATTTCCTATATATATGATCATCATTACCTGAAAGTCCAGCAAAGCAACAATGTTCTCATGTTTCAGTTCCTGTTTGGGAAAGAAAACAAAATCATTTTGGAGCCAGCACACATGCATCCAGTATCTTATATTGCTAGTGTACCAAATTAGTCTGTACAATAAGCTGCTGGAAGCTCGGAAGAAAATTAGAATGGAATAATTCTATAATATATTTTGTAGGTTTACAGTACATTTCCATACAAAGTTATTTAGATACAGGGTAACATGGCACTATTTTGGGGCCAATAATATACAACATATATATATTTTTGGCTTTGCAGCTCTCTGCATTCATGAACAGATTTAAATTCCCCCTGAGACTATCCAACCTTAATTGCATTAGTGAAGGTAGCCGATCTGTCTTTCGTCACAAAGAAGGATATATAGTGTTACCAGTCGGGATGCCTAATGCTTACACAACACTGTAAACAGGCTGTCACGGACAGGCTGTTTTTCATTCTAAAGCAATCATTTTTCCAGTGGCTGTAAACACCGGCAGCACAATTTGTCACGACATGGCTGATAATGGTGTGAACATTGACTGCATTCTTTGAATAATTGTAAGTGACTGGCGAGTGTTGGGGTGAAGCACAATACAGTTTTATCATTTCTATGCATAGCATCTTTCTGGACGCCCATCGAACCTAGGCAAGCACACACTGACAACCCTGCAAATTGTATTACTACATGTGGTGTTTCAAATAATTATTATTGTTCGCAGCACAAGTTAACAAATACAACTGTCATTTTACAGTCAGCATTAACAGGGGTTAGACTTACCTTGAGTATTTTAATCTCTTTCCCCAATAGTGTTTGGGATTTGGAGAGATTCTTCTTGTTTATGCATTTGACTGCCACCTCCCAGTCATGTTTCTATGGAAATACATTTGCCAAAATAAAACTTCACAAATCCACTGCTATAAACGATAGTAACATGAGCAGTACGACAAAATATTACTAATATGATTGCAAGTAGACCTAATCATGCAACATTGAGACCTTTAATAAGAGCCACAAGCAAATATACACAAGCAAAATGATCTACAAACTTTGAAGGAGTAATGTTTAACGATATTTAATTATATACCTATAATAACCGAAAGTGTTGTCTACAGTCAATATTGTTGATAGGAGAAGCGTGTGGCTGTTCACGTCGGCCTCTTAAGGTCGTACTATTAAAGTATCCATATTTACTGCGTCTCAATACAGGATACAAACACAGAGGGAGCTCCGCACTCTCCTGTTATATGTCCCCATAGTTTGACCCCTGATGGTTGACATGATATGTCTCCTAGTTTGGCCCCTGGAGGTTGACATGGTCATTGAGCACCGTCCACTGTAATTCATTAAGTAATTCAATAAAAACAAAACAAAGTAGTGACTCACCTCTCGGTGCCTGCCTTTGAACACGACTGCGAATGCGCCATGTCCAATCAGGTCCTTACGGCTGAACTCGAACTTCCCCACGGTCTCCATGATGGACACTGGATGTCTACTCGTAACGAGCAGAGGGACAAACAGATGGCAGCAGGCCTGGTGCTCCCGTCTCCTCCGTCAAGCAGGACCAGCAGGAAAGTTGCACCCTTCCTCCGCTTGCCATGGGCAGCCGTCCAGACAACAAACCACCGTCTTCTCTCATGTTCGTATGCAATGACATGGGCGTGAACCCCACTTAACACAGTGATACAGACGAGTGATCCATCGTCGATCCAATAACACCACACGAAGCGAAAAATAGGTAGATAAAGGAAAAGAATAATACGCTAGATGGTTGGAGAGCTCAGCTGACGTTGACGCGCCACCTTAAAACCAGCTCGTCGCGTTTGTTTGTATACATGGGAGATTCTCTCTTCTGTCGCGATAGGCACTCGATTCTGCTGTTGTGTTCCCAGTTGTGCTATAGAAGCACTAATAAATAATATTAAAAGATGCTCTGATGATATAAATAAAACATCAGTTTCGAGGGAAGTAGCCGCACTGATAGATTCAACAAAGACCTCTAGCAGACTAGCTTCCAAACCTTACATTAGAGCGCATGCGCAGTGTATTTTGACGTAGGAAAGACAAATGCTAAGCCGACACTAAACATAACACGGTTATTTATGCACTGTTATTATAACACAAACAGATACACCAGTATAATGATACAGAACAGCCCAGCCCTTACTTGTCTTATTGTTAACAAGTTAGAATCATTGAATATTCATTGAAGAATATTCATTGCTGACGCGCTGTCCCTTAATGGGCCTATAAAACATGAAAATAATCTGCTCTTTACAGCCTATGTTCAAAATGAAAGCTAGAATTACCCTTTTAGATAACAAATACCTTTTCTTGTAGAGTGACCCTGACATTGTTACAATATTTCCTAATAAAATAACGCCTTTAAGAGAAACGATAACAGGCCTATAGAAGAAAACGATTAGAAGAGAGGACATAATTAGGCAAATCCCAAAGAAAAACAGAATGGAATAGAAAAGCATAACATAATAAGATAGGGCCTACTGATGGAAGGCAACACAATACAGACGTAAAGTCTTGAAACTAAAACGTAATCTCATCCCAATATAGCTTTCTCTAATCTTATATTGATTTCGTTTTTTATTGGACATGTGACGACTAACAAATGACTAATCATAAAACAAATCTAAGAATTATAATTCCCCAAAATGGAACATGAGATTAATTCGAAAGCAGCCAGACGGAAGCAGACGATTGTATATCAGAGATCAGAGGAAAACCCCAGCATGCCTGAGGAAGAGCGCTACAAAGGGAGGCTTAAGGCGGAAACAAACTCCTGCTGTGACCGTCTTCAAAGTGCCGTCTCAAACAGGAAGTGGAGCAACACACATCTTTAGTGAATTTCTCAAGGGAAGGGCGCAGCAGGCCTAAGATTAAAGTGTGAAGTAAGGTTGTGTGACGTTTTGGGTCTCGGGTTAGCTGCTTGGTGGGATATACTGTAAAGTTATTCTCTGTGCACAACATGATGAGATTGTAAAAGGTTATATAAAGTTATCTGGAAAGGCTAGAGAGAAATTAAAGAACGAATAATGAGATGCTGTGCAAAAGGATGGGGATGTTTAGAGGCAGTCACAATTATGAACGAAAAAAACCTGAATCACAAGTCGGGATCTGGATGAGAATGGCCTCAAAGAAATACAATTCCCATATGAAAGGGCCGGCTTGTCTACTGACAGAGAAGCAAGCATCTACAGTATAACGTGAGTGCAGGATTTGAACTGGTAGGAAGTTGGTCACCGCTTGCTGCTACGCGTCGCCAGCAGAGGGCAGTATGAGAACAGGAAAACAATGAGGATCCAAAAAAGACAGTTCAGGATGGAGCCATCTATTTATGAATATTTATTGAATAGATTGACGACCACTAATGGCCACATTCAGTACATTATTAGCAGTAGGCCATCATGTCCGGGGAGGCTATTGCGTTTTTAATGTAAAGTAATAATTACCATGGTTTATATTTGTTATAATTTTATGTATTCTTTTTTTTAATATAAAAAATATAATACTTTAATCTTGATTCTGGTAATCTGACACACTTATCCAATCTGGTAGGAAATGTGCTTTTCTCAAGACCAGCAATCCTTTACCTAGATCTACAAAAGGCCATTTAGGCCTACTGCACCCTGTACTTAATCACCACTTGAAGATCATTTTTTCCCAATACCTTTAATAAGGCACCATAAGTCAGTCAGACAGAATCGGCCGACATCTTCTTTCGTGACGGGAGTGGAGCTTGCTGTAGTTGTACTAATGCTAAAGCTGAGTTTTTGTGGGAAAAAACGACACAAAAACTCAGCTGGCTCCATTCCCCCATCCACTGCTGTTGATGAAGACGGTGGAATAAGATACTCCAGCTCTTCTGCTTCACCTTCACCTTGAGCGACATGAGACTCCAACCTTGGCTGTCGTTTCAACCGATCCCTCCAATCTGCTTGTCTGCTGTGGAGGCCTGTGGTTGGTGATTAGGCTGATGAGTTTCAGATGAGCAGCAGCTGCACTCGGTGGTGTGATTGGTCCTCTTGTGCCCTATATAGGTTTTGTACATCGAGACGTCACATCGCAGTGACCGCCTCCATTTTGGAAGCATAGGAGCATTCAAATGTTAATTATTATGTAAGAAGTCATTTGTTTGTTGTTATTGGTTTGTAATTCAGCGTGAAGTTATTTGTCGTTATGGAGAGACATTGTTGTGTTTGAAACCTCCACAGCGTTTCTCATGAGACGTGGCAAAAAAAACGTTTTCCTTAGCCTAGGTTACGGTATATTTACGTTGATTTCGGTTGATACAGTACTACAACTCTCTTGAGTCCTCTCAATATGCCGTGGAGTATCGCCAACAAAAAGTCCCACGATGCATTCTGATGTACAAGCCCTATAGTGCACCCTAAATAAAGTGTCACCATTTTGTAGTCTTGGCCAAAATGTGAGTGTAAAAATCTGGTTCCCTATATAGTGCATTACCTAATACCCATAATGCACTGTAAACACACTTATTTCCGCTCTATATCCCATGATGCATATCGGTTCTCATTGTCTTCAGATTCAACCAATAGAGATGGTCTGGAAGATACAGGTTCTTTATGCAAATGAGCTACCACAGGAGACATCTAACCCGTGTCTGCTTGTTTATGCGACCAATATACATCACACCACTAGTCACATAATACTGAAGTGTCCCAATTCTTACTTACACTTGTTCCCTAAACAGCGTACTTTATAGTGTTCACTATAAAGGGAATAGAGAATGAGGGAACAACAGAGCCAAATCGATCAGAGCCTCTCTGCGGTGGAGCTGGAGCTGGCCACTGATCCAGAGAACTGCTGGAGTCGGTAACAGTGGGGTGCTGTAGGGGTCACTGTGGTCCAACCTGCTGTGTCTCAAGCAACAGGTACATGGCATTTGAAAGCCACTTCAGCACAGCTCAAGTACCCTTTCACCCAAAACCCAACCACTAATATTTTCCGTTTGTACTAATATAATACCATTATCATCCAGCAACATTATTGATATTGTAGAGGCTTCGAGTTCAACAAATGGAATGTTTTACGTTTTGTTTTTGTAGGTATATAAAAGCAAAATCAAGTACGACCCTCTGGAACCTGCCCACGTACCCCCCTAGGGTACGCGAGCCCCTGGATGGGAACCACTGCTGTAGGGTGTCTGTGGACAGTAGGGGCATCCCACTTGTGATGTCACAAACGGATCGGGGGGGGGGGGATGGGAGTTACTCTTGATTCTATACGCTAACCTCGCTGAGAAAAATGACTCTGTAGGAAATTGGTGCATGTGCATGAATGTATGCATGAGTTTATGTATTTGCAGTGGTGGTGCCGAGTGATGTTCTGTGTGTGTGTGTGTGGGGGGGGGGGGGGGGGAGTGTATGCATGGTTAGGGAACAAGGTTCCACTGTGTGTTTAGCGCAAATACATTTTCATTAGATCTGAAAGATGTCATTCAGATTTTGAAACCACCTGAGGGCACGACAGAGTTGGCTCATTTGATTTGTTTTGTTTTTCTATTAAGATCCGGATTACTATATTGATCCTGATTATGTTGGGCTGAATAGAATTGTGCTGATACCAAATCAATCATCACACACACACACCCACCACACACACACACACACACACACACACACACACACACACACACACACACACACACACACACACACACACA
>JAOPJO010000118.1:11575911-11587984 GCA_027123675.1 Molva macrophthalma | reverse complement strand
TATATATATAGTGTAGTCTCAGTGTAGTACTATTGCCCAACAATGTAGTGGCTGTTTGCACCTAGCACAGTAGCACTTTGCAATACTATATTTAGCCCCAGGGCCTCTTCACCCCCTCTCCCCTCTCCCCTCTCCCCCAGTTGGACACGGAGTACCGGAAGACCTGGGACGCACTGGTAATCAAGCTGGAGGTTGTGGACCGCGACGCCAACACAGGCTCCGAGGTGGTGCACTGGGCCACGCATTTCCCTGTGAGTCCATGCGAATACAATTCAACGCTTGCGAAAAATACATGCTGTAGATTTTCATGAAAATAAGTGGTCCTTTATGTACACTTTCATTAGAGGATTAAAGCTGTCCTGGTTCAAAACTGCTCCATTGGAAACGATTCCTAATCAAATTCAAATATGATCTGATCTGATCTGGTTTGTAAATGTAGCCAAATGGCAAACTCCATTTATATTATGAAATATCAAGCCCCATCATCAAGACTACTGTACACCCTAATAAAATACTTGCATTCTGCCCCGTCATCCCAGTACCCCATGTACTCCAGAGACTACGTGTACGTGCGCCGCTATGATGTAGACTGGGAGAACAACTTGATGATCCTAGTTTCCAGGTGGGTGATCTAATGATACCATATACATGAATACAAATGTACAGAGTGAATTCCCTCAGCACAGTGTAGCTGTATCTGTACATGGTCATGCACGTCACGTCCCCACATCATGTGGTTTGTTTTGCAGGGCCGTAGCCCACCCACGGGTCCCCGAGACCCAGCAGTTTGTGAGGGTCCATTCCTACCAGTCCAAGATGGTCATTCGTCCCCACAAGTCTTTCGACGAGGTCGGTATAAACCGTGGCCGTCTTATTTACAGGCCCATAAAGGGGTCCTAACAAGGCATCGGAGAGTCGTGAGTAGGTTATCATATGGCTAACCTTGGTGTTTTTATGTTTCTATTTTTAGAATGGGTTTGATTATCTGCTGACCTACAGCGACGACCCCCAGACCGTCTTCCCCCGCTACTGTGTGAGCTGGATGGTGTCCAGTGGTGAGTGCCTTCACACAGCTAACGGATAGCCTCCGTTGTGGAGAGGAAGGCCACTAGCTGGCATGCAGCTTGTGATCCTTTGACCTGATGGGGAGTTCTTCAACCTTTTGTCATCACACTTTCACTGCACACTTTTTGTTCATGAGGACCATGATTATTGTACCTTCTGTGCACTACTTTCAAACACCTGCTTATTGAAAAAGTAGAAGTGCTTCATTGGCTTAAAGGGGTGATATTATGATCCCAGCGGGAGTGTCCACCTAGATGTATGATGGATAGATAAGCAACATTTGCTACAGTCCACTGGGTAGGCTGGTAGACTGATCTATCCAGCATACATACATAAACATAAAACATAAAACCACCAAGGGTAACCGTATGATAACCTACTCATGACTCTCCGATGCCTTGTTAGGACCCCTTTATGGGCCTGTAAATAAGACGGCCACGGTTTATACCGACCTCGTCGATCAGCGTTTCTTCTTGCAGAATACTATTCCATTGCATATTCTGCGAGCGACACACTACTGCACTAGACCTTTATATTGATAGGCGCTGAGTAGTGAGGTGTAGTATTGCCAAACAGGAAGGGAAGTGGTTTATGTATTGCAGACCTCAGGATCAGTTTCACTGGTAGCCTATACTGGGAGGTTTCTCTCTGCCGCTGCTTCAACATTCTGAGCTGTGATCACGAGTAAAATTAGATGGAGCTCAAGCTGACTGTCATCATTACCACCATCAACCAATAGAGGTTGCTGAAACCCCCACATCATGTGTTCGCGCCCTGACTTTATACTGTTGCAAAGTGTATTTTACCAACAGTATTCTTTTTGTAACAATAACTTGCAAAACTGATTCAAGATTCAAGTGTCTAAAGAATACCCTGGGCTCAATCACAGGGATGGTCTTTCTCACTCTGTAAATCATCCTGGACTGGAGAGAATATAATTTAGCACAAGGGATGAGATGGCTGCGGTGAAAAAAAAAAAAAAGACACTCATAAAGTGCAAGTTTATTGAAGTGATTTAAAGAAGGGAGAAAAATCTTGGAAGTGGCTTTTTCTTTTAATTAAATGTATGGTTTTAATGAAAAAATGCAATAGAAATTGTTTCTCACAATGGAGTGGTTGCGGTTCTCGTTCTGCCAGGCATGCCCGACTTCCTGGACAAGCTGCACACGGCGGCCCTGAGAGCCAAGAACCTGGAGGTGGGGATCCACGACTACACCAGCGTTCTGAAGCCCAAGGATGCCAGCCGCCAGCCCAGCCAGGAGCGCCACGCCGGGGAGAACACCCGCGCCCCTGGAGAACCGGGCCCGATCTACGCTTGATGTGGAGGTCACTGCATTAGGGCGGGGAGGGGAGGAGGAAGGGGATACACCGCACTCGGAACACAAACGTAAACCTAGTGACAACGGGTTCATCTGGTCAGTTGAACGGGGGGTGTTGGGGGGAGAGAAACATGGAGATAGGATGGAGTCTACGTAGAAGATATCTGTCCTTCCACTGACCTCCTCCTTCTCCTACGGCCGATCAATCCGGTTGTCATGGAAACGAAGTGGTCAGCTAATATTTCCATTATTTTTTTTTCTCTCTTGGGCATCACAAACCGGTTGTTTCGGAAAAAAGGTTTTCGCAGAACGTCCGCCTGGAAGCTACTGCTGCTTAGTCTAGCGACGAAGGCCGGGGGTGGACTATGCGTAGGACTCGTGCTAAAGCTATGCGTTGCTGCAGCGGCTGAGTGAGGCCGAGCCAAAACGTGCTCCACGCAGAGACACTTGCCAAAGCACTGTTTTTTTTTTTTGTTTGTTCTTTCTTCATGTCGCATTAGCCATACCGATTGATGTTAACGCCAGACACTGTTTTCACCGTTCACATACTGCTACTTGCGCTCATGTTGGCTTAACTGTTGCTCAAAATTGAGCGTGTCTTTGTTGTTCTTATTGCAAAGTGAGTCTTCAAAATGTGGCTGCTTGTTGATCGTTTTGCCTAAATTGTTGCTCGCCCCAACGTCTATATGATATTGATGTATGTAAAGGAAATGGATGGGTCACAGTGATGCTGATGAAACAGGACTTCTGCATGCGTCGACCGCTAAAATGGATTTACTGGACGGATGTGCTAAATCTATTGGTAAGAAGAATAAACGTGTCCAAAGTTTGTCTGCCGTGGAATGAACCATGTGTAGCTTCATTCCCCCCCCCCCAGCCCCCCTTTTGTGAGCACGGAGTACTGACCTCATCCGTCCCACATTATCCGTGTGTGTTTTATTATTCTTTTTTAAAAGACAGGATTCTTCCAACAGCTTTGTAAATCTGGCCAGTCCTTCAGCAGGAGCCCTCTATCTTACAACGATCATGTTATCGTCAGATATCTTGGTACTGACTGGTACTAAATGCTCTTGACCAGCACACACCACATCTCCCACTGTCTTTTGAGTCCATTTATTACTGTTTAAGGTCCCTTTGCAGAGAGATGCAGTGACTTTTATGTGTTCAACCAAGCATTTGGTTGACATCAAATAAAACCCTTCTTTCCTGACAGACTGCACTATAGTTTGCGCCAACAAAGTGTTTTGTTTTTATTCCCTGTTGAAGACCATTTTCATCCACAACTGATGACCTGACTTGAGTGATGCAGATGTGATTTAAGAATTCCTTTTCCCAGGTTTTGTCGTTTAGTTTTTGGTATTCCTTTTCATGTAATACTGGACTCAACCATCAAGGCTGTGGTTGTACCCAGGTGTGTGTGGTGTGATTTTAAATGTTCATAACACGCATGCTGTAGGAAGTGAAGTAGTCTATTTGACCTATAGCCTAATTACTGAATACTGCCTGACAAATGTCAAATGTCACCAAGAACATCTCAAATTTGATATGAAGTTGGTTGTTTGTGAACGGGATCAGAATGGATGAGTAAATCCCACATGTGCAGGCTTTAGATAACTACTTGGTTAGTTACTAACCCCTTGATGTCACCGCCATATTGACCTGTTTTTACAATACGTTTGCCAGTCGATTTATTAAGATATGCCCAATACGTTTTGAAATACGGGGTATGTATGTAGCGCGGGAAAGAAGTGAATATCTATTATCATTTGGCTATTGGCCTTTATCACAGAGGTGTATAGGATTGGTGAACACAGGTGTGTCCCATGATGTTAATTATTGACTCATTAACTTGATGAGCTACACCTGGTTTCCCCCTACTATTACACTTAGCTTGATATTTTCAATGGTAGAGCCATGATATGGATGTACTAACATTTAAACTAAAAGGTATTCATTGATAAGGAATATTCAACTTGAACATTAACATCCTCCATGTCATTTCTAGCCGTGTGTGCCACAGATTCTCAAAAGGGTTTTGTTTGTGAAAGGTTTCCACCTTGTGTTGTGATAACTAATTGTTAAGGCTTCTAATGATTGTATAATGCATTGTATATAAAAAGAGAAATGGGCATGATTCACTTGTAATCCTGTGATTTGGAGAAATATTGAATATATAATATTATATTGGAACATCTAATCGTTTCAAATAAACAGACCTTCAAGTGTATCTAGTGTGTTGTGGTTTTCAGTGGACTTTGGCATCCTGGCCGTTATCATGTTCAAACACAACTTAAGTTAGTTTTTCTTGCACAAGCCTCCAAGACCGACTTAATTTTTTTCCTAGTGTCCTTGAGGCAGCCATGGTCTGCCTCAAGGACACAAGAAGCTTTTTAGCCACTTTTCCTTTAAATCATCATAGCAACTCAGGCCTCCTGTAAATCGTGACTTTAAATACACACCCTATCCCAAGGGGAAGTCTAGATTAGTGCTAAGCAATAATTCATTCTATTTTATCATCTGAGTGGTATTGTAAAGTCATTCAATACAAATATCGGCTCAACCAATTCGGTCGTTGAATTGCATTCTGATGAGATGATATATATTGTATGGTACATCTTGTATAAGATGTATTATATATAATTATTACAAAATACATTTTACCTTGATTAAAACTTACATTACTACATATTTAAATGTAGTGACTTCACTAGAGCTAAGAAGAATTGTTTGAATTCATACTGTGACGTTAAAGTCTTCATGGTTACCGTGATCATACATTTTGCCGTAATCTAAATATCAAGCATCTCTGTTCTGCCTCTTCATTCAGAGCACGCAAATTCACTTGTTTTGTGTTCACCTTTTAGTGCATTTGCGCATTGGTGCAGCAAGTCCAGCTGTGGCCAAAGAGCGGCTATGCATCAGGTGTCGTCTGCATGGCGGAATCTAAACTGCAGTCACCACTTAGTGCCTTGGCTAACCATGATGCAAGAAGGAAGTCAAGTTTTTGAGTTTAGTCAACTCATGAAACATGATATCTTGGCTGCACTGCGGCATCCCAAATGGGATGTTGATTAATGATGTCACAAAGTCTTCCGAAAGTGAATATACTACGGTGCATAAGTGGTACAAATATAATATCTTTCCCCAAGCTACGTCACTGACGTCACTGAGGTGAGGTCAAATCTCTGATCCGTCTATAAATACGCCCGATGAAGATTTGATTTAGATTTCCCACTTTGCTCTTTTGGGTAATTATCAATCGTAACAATCTTAAGACGCTTTAGTGTTCAGGTTCGTTGTCATTGCTGCGTCGTCCATCAATGCCTTTATGGCAGTCTTGGTGCGTTAGGTTCCAGACATTGTCAGGGCGTGGTTCATGACTTATGGGCAATGCGTTTGATCTCATATGGCACGATTGAATCCTCAGAATCTAAAACATATTTGTGCTTTACGTTGTTTCTCTTTTCAATTGCATTCACTTTACTTTCTTCTGCAGATTTTTTTTTCCCAACTCTCATTTTTAGTTCACCCTCATATTATATATCTGCTGCTTTGCTAGCGACTATTTGATTTGCGTCAAAGTCCTTTAGAGAAAAACGATGACGTCTTGTCGGCAGAGAATCGCCGCTCATTGATTTCTATGGAGAGTTTTTCATTTGTGGGGAAAATGAACACAATTAAAAAGAGAATCTGGGCGCTTGAATCAATCTGTTTAATACACATTCATTGACACATACATTGACATGAAATGGGTACTCACTTCAGGCTAACATGGTCACAATTTTAAATAAATCTATAACATCAATAAAATATAGATTATCTCAACAACGAACACAATGTTGGTACATTCTAAGCAGAGAGAGTTTTTTCATGCTCATGAAGAGGACGATTGAAAAAAAGGTTATATCTAAAAGCGCGGTGCTCCTTCAGCATGGAAAACCAATTTCCTTTGCAAGTTGCAGAAAATATGTCCCCGCTTCGGTTGGGTCGTTTTGACCCTTAACTCTCAAAAACATTCTATAAGTTACATGAGTGCTTAAACGTTCATAATTAAAGCATGAAACATTCAAGGCAATTTTCCTTTTTTTTAAATACATCAAGGTAAATGGATGTGGAATAATAGAATAGTCAATGATCAAAGTGTATAAATGTTCTGTACCTGGAACAGATGCTATTGCATCAAATGCTCATTCATTTAATTATTGTCCAGATTGATGCAATTGTGCTCCTCAGACATCGTTGAGTGCAGCATGTTTTAACATATGACCTCTACCGCTATCCAGTATTAAAAGCCTTGCTTGAAAGCCTTTCCTTACAGCAATTCATTAAATCTACCAATCTGCCACACTGGTAGAGTACAGCTTGTATGGAACATAGCGGTCGCATCACATTTGATTTAGGTATCCTCATAAGTAATTTCATAATTTATTTTAAATTTTGCTCACTGGAAATTGTTGCGTAAATGACGTTTTTGTGAGAATTTGAAATGTATTCCATGCAACAGTTAAACAAATTAAACTATGCAACATTTAGCCTTGCAGTAATACAAATTAGAACATACTTTACATTATTAAAAGGTTAGGAAAAAAAAAACAATTCTGAAGTTACCTTGGTAGCATTGATGCGTAATAACCTTTAGTCACATAGTTGTCAGATACAATCTATTAAAATGCATATTTCTTTAAATCATAATTGCTCTGCTTTTTAAAACCACATTCTAATGTTTCCTTTCTTGCTTTGATTGGCATCGGTTAAAAAAAAGGGTCTGGAAAGATTTTACTAAAATTTTAAAAAGACTGTAAAAGAAGATGTAGAAGCAGGTTAGGCGAAAGAGAAGACAAGCGCTCGCAAGCCTCCAAGGTGCTTGGTGCAACCATGGACAGAAGACGCACTGCATGGTTAGATCAAGCACAATGGGGTCCTGGGCAAAGACATCCACCCGTTGGCGAAACGCATCCATCCAGTTCCCCTGAAGGAAACGGATGAACCTGAATACCCAATAGGACTTACTTGAAGATGCAAGAAAGGAAACTTTTCTTAAAAAACCAACGATCAAATTTGTAAAAATGTTTTTGAAAATGGTGGACAAAGTTGTGGAAAAAAGAAGAAAAAACATTCATTCAGAACTCCTGAAAGAAATACCAAAAGGTGGTTTAAAAAGATTTGAGTTCTTCGACACGGGTTGCATCCCGACCTTGGTATATTCGTATCCCAAGAGGAGAGGATGTGGTGGTCGGTGGTGGTGGAGGAAGAGGTGTGAAGCAGGAGCCGCAGCTTCTGAAGTGATGAACTGAAATGACATCGTGGCTTTGCGAAAAAATATGAGATAAGGGGGAGGTGTTCATAATATAGTGCGGCTAGGAACATCTGCAAAATTACAAAAAGAAATTAGTCATAGGGTCACACTGCGGAAAAGTGGGCACCACCCTTACTGCGTACAAACTGCGTCAAACCCCACCCATCGTCCGTTTACCTCAACGTAGCAGACATTGCCGTGTCGACGAGCGGGGAAAATATCGAGAAACACGAGTCCACGATGAAACGTTAAAATATCCAACACTTCTACTGACTTTGCTGCCTGCTGCTGAATGTACTCCTGATTCAAGGGTTCAACGGCTCTAGAGTTTGGGTTGCAGATGGTCGTCGCGTTAAAAACACAAGCATTCAACTGAGAATACAGCCACCAAGTTTTTAACTTTTAACTATCGAACAAAACATAGTGCTATTGGTGGCAAGGGCTTCAATAATGGTCATGGTTGCATCGCCATTGTCTTAAGACATCTTTGGACAGATGCCCTTTGATCACCATTGGGATCCGACCAATCCTGACATGTTCCTCTAACCATGTTAATGGTCAACGAGAACAATGTCATCAGAGTTAAGATGCCATCAGCTAAAAGGTCCTTTCATAGAATCCCCCATCCCAAATGTTTGCCAATCTTATTACCATAGTTCTTGTCTAGGTCCCAAGGGACATTTTAACCCAAATCTAAAGGCCCCGCTTGGTAATCAACTTACAGATCTTGCCACAAAGCCACTTTGTGTGACACAATTGGATAAATGTACCGACGCTGCCCAGGGAAAACGAGATTTCTCGTGGCAAGTGGAGATGATTTATGGTATGAAATAGGTCAAGAGCTGGTAAATGTTAAGATGGGTTTGTTTAAGGCATGGTTGTGATGTGATCGTTGGTGGGATGTGATGTATGATCCTTCTTACCCTTGTCGTTTCTATTTTCTTGAAAATAGAAAGGTTCTTCCTGATCCCTAGAACAAACAGGCAAGCTCCAACTATTAGTTTGATCAGTAAAAAATGTCAAAAACGAAAACCATTTTTTTAATATCGTATGTTCAAAAGCATTTTGTCCTCCACGTTTAAATAAAGGAGTCTTGGATGCTTTTCGGGTAGAATGATAAAAAAAGCATAACTCGAAATACAAAAAAACTGAACAAACTACGCAATGAGTTAAGAAACCATCCCTGGAAAGAAATAGGCACCTATATTCCACCGACCCATCTCAGTACCTTAAATGCAACAAATACCATGCAGCAGAGTATCGTACCGCAAACATCATACGCGTATCTGAACTCCCCACAAAACCCTGTTCCCTGTTCCTCCTGCAGTAGAGAATACCCACCTGGGTCCGCTGACCTGGCAGCCATGCCATCTGCCAGGCGCTGTGGAGCCGCTGAGTGGGAGAGTGTTGAAGGAGAGCTGGGTGTCCAGAGCGGTCTGGAGGTCCAGTCGCTGGCTGCCCTGGAGAGAGACTGTCTGCATCTCCTCCATCACCCTTCCCCAAGTCCCCTGTCCTCCTTATTTCCCGTTAGGAGGGGGGGGGGGCAGCCAGTTCCTTCTGGGATAGGTCGAAATGTAACCAGGACTTGGAAGGAGGGTGGGATTGATTTGGAGTTCAGGGAGTTTGGGAGGAAAGGGGGTCCGCATTTCATAAATATTAATACAGTCCCCCTCCCCCGTCCGTCCGTCCCCCTGAAGGGGGCAGATTCTTTAATTTCGTTAGAGGGGGAAGTGCTTTATTCACTTAATGGCTTTTATTAGCGGTCGGTCTTCAACTCTTTCATTAGCTAAAGTGCTGCTGTAATTTACAGGGAGAAAGGGGGTGGGTGTGCGGGTGGGTGGGGGAGGCGTATCTGCTGGGTGGGTGGGGGTGTGGGTGTCTGCTGTGTGGTTGCGCCTGCTGTTACTGAACATGCACTGCTGCCTCAGAGCAGTGCAGCTTTTCCTCAAAGTAGACATTTCTCCCTCAGAGTGAACGGTAGACTGTGAGGCCAAACACATTTCGCATTGTGTTTTAGATCGCATCTGAAGTGTGTGTAAGTCTCGCTTGCAAATTGGAACGAATTGGCATATTTGATTTTACATCTTTATTGAGTAAAATGGGTTTAGGTGGAAGGAAAGATGAAATACAGTACTATGAAGCTTTGTTTCGATTTTTTTAAGGGTACTTTGAATAGAATGGTAATAGAATAAACAAACTTATAGTCAATGAAGTAAGTTAATCATTTTTACAAGTTATTAATTGGTTTTATGCATTCAGCTAGCTTCAAAAATCAACCACTTTTTGTCTATTAATTGAGGTTTTTGTTGCTATTAATTTGAAATTGAATAGCAACAAAATGTATTGCAATGCTCACAGTATGTTACATTTCTTTGTTCAGGTATGTAGCATGTATTCTAATGACTATACCTCTATAGATATGTATATCTATATCTGTATATGTATGCAGTAATCGCCACATAACGGTTACATTGGATTAGGCAGCCATCCCATAAAGCTCCCATATAGGATGAAATGCTGTTCTTCACATTGCTTAGAATGTGGTTTAGCTGAGCACAGCTGGGTTTCCATACAGCTGGTTTAGACGTCCCCAGACTGTGTCTGATTGAATGAACTTATTAGCCTGAGTGACCGTCCCTCCTAAAGAGAGGGGATGGGCCGCTATCTGGCCCCATCATCAATGTCCTATAAATCAGAGAGCCCTAATGAACCTCTTCTCACACCGACATGCACGCCATATGACAGCCGTCCACGCTCAGGCTTTTAGAGGCTGGAGTGGGCCGCTGTCGGCCTATGCATGGGGTCTTCCTTTTTTTTCTCAAAAGACTAGCTTTGGTGCAATGGAGTAGGACTGTAAATATTTTTTTTTAATGTGTGGTCCCACATCTGTTATTTTCTGCATTATATGATATAAGAAAATGTGAAAAAACATTGTTTGCGGTTCAATTTGAGATGACAAATTAAAAAATGTAGATGGTCTTTTGTGTGTGAAAGAGAGAGAACTGGCAACAGCTTCACATTTCAGTACAATGTATTAGATGCTACTTTCCTTGCATCTCTTTCCAGGCATATCTTTGTGCATCTTTTTAATTAGATCTGTGATATAAAATTTTTTTAATCTGGTCCAGTCATCTTAAACATTTAAATCAATGTTTTTCCAGTGAAAAATAGGTTGAATAAAACAGCCCTTTAAAAACATTTTATTGTACAGGTTTTTATTCTTCTCCCCAAGTCTCATTTGTCGATATTCAATGTGAACTATTAATGGTGTTTAAATACAGGCCAAGGGATTTCTCTTTTGACAAGTAACAAATTCAACTTGTATACACTTGGTGTGATCGCAAGACGTGTTGGAACGCGTCCTCAGATGGTGGAGGGAGCGGCGCGAGGATCGGAGCGGGCCATGCGGGGTGCCATGGCGATGGGTGTCTACTTCTTCACCAGCTGGATGACGTCTTCGTCGTCCATCACGTGGTCCTTCCCCACCTTCTGGGGGTTGTGCTTCACCGAGGCCCCCCACACCAGAGCACTGGAGGTAGGACACAAATCAACGTTACACACACACACACACACACAGCGATAGCTCCTCAGGACACAATGCAACGTTACACACACACACACACATACACACACACACACACACACACACACACAACGATGTCTCCTCAGGACACAACGTTACACATATTAATATTAAATAAACAAAAAAAAATTATTAGCAATGTCTCCTATCAAACAACGGTTCCCTTTTAAGAGTGTCTGATTGGTGCGACAAAATCACAGCAGCGTGTTCCGTTTAACGATATGATCTTATCTTTAATATCTCAATCCAAATCTCCTGTCTGTTATTTCACCATTCACTGAACAATATATCTCAAAGAAACGTTCACAACTCAACGATATGACTGTGGTTGGTTGCTCGCTATAATCCAAAGTAGTCCAGGCCGGTAAACATATTATTTGCTAATTACTTTTAAGACGCGTTTATCTACAAAGCACGGACATTGCCATTGCCCGGTTTGGCGAATATGTGCATGCGCTGGAGTAGTAACTCGTCTATTCAAGCTTCTTTTGCGTTTTGGCCCATGCGCACATTCAGGACATGTCCTGCTTTGCCGTCGATCATCCCTTCAATTGCCAATATACGATCCGATTGCATATTGGCACAAGCCTAACACGCACCGTGATATCTCCCCGGGAGACACTGCAGCGTTTCACACACACACACACACAGCGCAACGTTTCACAAACAGTGATATCTCCCAAGGACACCACGCAACATGCACACGCCGCAACGGTACACACCATGATATCTCCCCAGGACACACACACACACACACACACACACACACACACACACACACACACACACACACACACACACACACACACA
>JAOPJO010000118.1:11519165-11532997 GCA_027123675.1 Molva macrophthalma | reverse complement strand
TTCTCAATGGCATGAACCCTGGTAAGCCCCTAAGTAAATCCGGTTCATATTTTTATTCTCCCTTTGCTACAGTTTCTCCTGGAATTTTGCACAAAAACCCCCCCCCCCCCCATCCACAAAGGCATACCCACGATCATACAAACAAACCATAATAAATGTATATTTGGACTTAATAAATGTAAATTTCTCAGACCCAGAAGATAATTAGCAGCCCAATTATAGATTATCGACTGCTCTCATAACTTTTGGCTCCCTGTTGTTCTTCTCAAGGGGTCAGCCTATCTTTTCACCCAATGTACTTGGTGGAATGCGCACCAAAGAATTTGCGAGGAATGGTGGGTGTGACTACTGCTACCTTTACCTCTTTAGGGAAGTTCTTTGCTCAGCTCCTGGGGATCAGGTGAGTGAACACATACACACTAAGTAAGTGTGTTGAGTCACATGGTGTTGAAATAACATGCTGATTTATTGGCCAGCTCCTGGGGATCAGGTGACGCATCTGATGGTGTTGAGCTTGGTGTTGACCTTCATTTCTATTGGCCACAGACAATTCACACATTTTTTTTGAGTTTAAATGTTTACAAAATGAGTGAAAGATCTTTAATAATGAACTTCACATTTCGCTAGTTGGACCTAGACATGGCTCTATTTTGGTTTTAACAACTCCCCCCCCCCCCATCACACCTCTTTAATAATATAGCATATGATGAGAGATTGCACATTTTACATTATAATCTGAAACAGTACTGATAATGGGATTGATCGATGGTTCCTCTGCAGTGAGTTGCTGGGAACAGAGGACCGCTGGGTATGGCTGCTAGCTTTCAGTGGGTTTGTTGCTCTGCTCCAGCTCTGCACCCTGCCTCTCCTGCCGGAGTCCCCGCGCTACCTCCTGCTGAACAGAGGAGACCAGCAGGGCTGTGAAAGGGGTCAGCCTACCCACCTCAAGCCCAATATAACGTCAAGCACCTTTTAATGCCACAGCTAGCATCATGTCTTTAACCATAAGGCCTCCATGTTGTGTCCATTCTACCTCAGCTCTTAAGAGGCTGTGGGGTTCAAGGGACTACAGTGTGGAAACTCAGGAGATGCTGAAGGAGAAAATAGCACTTAAGGACATTAAAATCCACACAGTTATGGAACTGCTGCTGAACCGCTCCTTGCGCCCGGTGGTCCTCACAATCATCGTTTTCTTCACAACCATACAGATGTGTGGCATCAATGCTGTGAGTGGTACTCGGTCACTTTTAACTCATGTGTGTTGCAACATTTTTATATCAAGCGTGGTTTGCAATTATCTCGAGTCATGATCAGTATATCTTTACTTCAACATTTAAAGGAACATTTAAGATTGTCCTGTGTTCTGCTAACCATTATAGACCTTGATGGAGACTTCCACATGTGATGTCACGAATTGGAAAGGGGAACTATTTCTCCTTGCCCATGCACCCATAAGGAGTTAATTTGGGAATATTACAGACAATAGAAACTTGAATCTGAAATCAGATGAGTCTCTTCTTAGTCCCACCTTAAAGTCACTACTGATAAAATGTGGCCGTTTGGATTTGAGCCAGTAGTGACGTAGCTAATGGTTCACCTCAGCTAAGCACTTCCTGGTCTATAGAATAATGACAACCTCTAGCGACGGTACTTAAAGTACCGCGTCGAAGCAATTCAAAAAAGTCGGGGACCTGGCAAACAGAAAACCGAAGCACGTCCGCTGTGCTTCTGTACAATCTCCCAAAAGACCAATCAAGGAGAGAGTGGTCAGAAGGGAACCCCCACTGAGTATGCATTCATGGCTGGATATCACACAATAGATGATGGATTGACCCACAAGGTTTTAATATACATTTCAGAACCATTGTTTTGAAGATGTTTTAATGATAAAACAAAAAAATTCTACAATTGGTTCCTCTTTAAGTACATTTTTTATACATTTCTCAATGTACCGTTACATGGAAGCAGAGGTTAAGGCATAAACCAAACCACAACTCAAGACAAGACAAGACAAGACAAGACAAGACAACACAAAAAGGCTGTTTTTTAAACTGCAAACGTCTAAAGGTGCACTGCCCAAAAACTGTCAACACCCAACTGTTAAATGTCGGCCAACACCAACATCCACCGACTGGTGTGGTGCGCTGTTCCCATGTTGCTGTTTGTTGACATTTGTTAAGGGCAGTGTGCTAACATCTTTAAAACCATGACATGTTGTTAACGTCTTTAAATGTATGAACGTTTACAACAAGTTGCTAGCATCTCTAAAGTTCTGAAGGACTAAAACATGTTGCTAGCACCTTTTAGGTTCTGAACGATCATGAACTGAGCTCTAACGTGGTCGTGGTCTTTCTACTATCGATAGGGCTCGTACATCGTGAAGTCAGATTGCAATGACCGCCTCCATTTTGGAAGCATAGAAGCATAGGAATGGTAAATGGTAGTTATGGTGTTTTGGTCATTGTTTAGTAATTAATTGTGAAATTATATCTCATTATGGGGTGACGTTGTTTGCTTTGAAACTGCCACAGTGTTTCTAATGCGAGATATATAACTGTAAGTGGTGGCTTATGGCATCTACTGCTAGTTAATGAAACTTGCACATAACTACTAGTTAATGAAACCTGTACATCTACTGCTAGTTAATGAAACCCACACATCTACTGCTAGTTAATGAAACTCAGACACACACATGACTTTTTTCACAATCAGCCACAAGTCAAAGAATATCGCCATGTGATGGGGCATACCTTCTCCAAATTGAAATTCAGTGCATAGCAGGAAAAGCAGACAAAATGGACATACCGTGATTTTTTATTTATTTTATTAACTTTAATATTAATTTTGTTTAACTTTAAGGCCATGTTTCTTCAAATGTTCAACAAATATGCCGAAACAGTGTTTGCAGATCTCATTACTCTATCTGGTTTGGAATGCCTTGTACTAACAGAGGCGCCTCTAGATGCGCGGTAGAATATCTCCGTAACAAAACAGGACGATGCGTAACGATGCGTAACGCCGCGCAACGATGCGTGACGCCGCGTAACGATGCGTAACGCCGCGTAACGATGCGTAACGACGCGTAACGATGTGTAACGCCGCCCCTTGCAGTTCTTGATTTCCGGACCCGGCACTCTGTCGTCTCCCTCCAGAAACCCCCCCGGCATTGTTTTACAGCAACATAAACATTTAAGAAAAGGAAAACAATAATGAAGTGGGGCAGCAGCAAACTCGTGCGTTTTGTCAGTAGTAACTGTAGCTCAACCAGTCAACACCTCACTATTCACCACAAAGGTTTGCCAAACTCCAGTATCTATATTTGTTCAACACATTCAGGCTGAAAGTATGTAAGCATCTTCTCATATTAAGGTATATATAACATTTTCTCCATGGATATCAACATATCTTTCTCCTACTCCAGGTGTACTTTTATTCTGTGGAAGTGTTCACTGCAGCAGGGATCCCAACAAACCAACTGAATTACGTAACCTTTGGGACTGGGTTGTGTGAGGTCGCCTCTTCTATGGGCTGTGTAAGTCCCCCTATACGTCTTTGTTTTACTGATGGGTGTAGGATCCACAAGGGACAGAGGGGGGGCATGCCCCCCCCCCCACTTTTAGATATCCTGTTTTTATCCTCACTTCTCAAATAAAATGTATCAGTGAATATGTTTGACAACGTGAAAATGTCATCATAATGTCAACTTCTTTCCAAATTACCTTGACATCCATGTGTACTGTCTTGAAGGTATCACACGTTAATATTGGGTGTAGGAAAAGGTATACAATGCCTATACATAGCAAGTTGGACTTAAAAAAAAAGTAAACACACATGGCCTGCTGGAATAGCAAAGAAAAAAAAATGGGGAGAACCCCAACAGTTATAGTCCCCTACCTTAATAAAGCTTCTTTGGTTTTACTATAAATGATCTCCTTTAATTATTGTTTATTCTATCTTGTGACATTCTCTGTGAAGAACAGTTTTCTACATTGAATATGCATATATTTGAAAACATAATCGTGTATTTTGACTATAACGTATTTCTAATGCTTAAACACTACAATCAAAAAGTGTGACCTTAGCGTCTCCTTGTGAAGCGCTTCATGTGTGCTGTTACTGGAGGCCCCTGACACCTAACTTAGGGTGCAGGTTTCATCAGGATGTACCTTTGGGGCTTGCAGGCTATAGCTGTTGGAAGCATAGGAAGAAAAACTCTTCTGATCGGGGGCTACTTAGGCATGGCTGTTACCCAGGTCTTACTCACCGTCACCCTTAACCTGCAGGCAGTAAGACTCCAACCAAATGACATTATAACAACATCACCGCAATCACACACACACATCCATTTGGAATCACCTGCTCATCATTTCCGGTGTGACAAAAAAAAGGCACCGGTCGGAATGATGTGAAATGAATGGAAAGTGTAAATAAATAATCCATGTGACTCTTGTTTCCCCAGGATCATGCCAGTTGGATGCCTTACTGCAGCATCGTACTTATCTTTCTCAGTATCTTCTCTTTCTCCTGTGGACCAGGTATGTCATACAAAAGATCTCTATCTATATACAATACATCATATGTATACACCTTAATTGTATTCGATATTGGTGTCGTCATTTGTTTGATTTTTTTTTTTTTTCATTTAGCGGGAGTGAGCTTGACTATGCTGGCTGAGTTCTTCACCCAGTCATACAAACCAGCCGGGTACGCTTTGGCCTGCAGTATCAACTGGGTGGGTCTGTTCGTTGTTGGAATGCTGTTCCCTCTCATTGTGGTAGGTCTAGTATCACCCGGAACATGGAACATTACCACAGTCTTCACATCATATGAAGGATGTTGGATATTTCCTGTTGCTCATCATGTGTTGTTGTCGTTGTTGTGTTTCTGTTTGTTTTTGTTCAGCTCCATCTGAAAAGCTTTTGTTTTCTGATTTTCCTGTTCTTCACCATCGGAATTGCAACATTTGTGAGGTTCAACGTTCCTGAAACCAACAACCTATCTGCCCTGGAGATCCAGGAAGCGTTTCGGAAGATGCACACTAAAACTGAAAAGGGACAGGGTTGTAGGCCTACACCCTGTGGAACAACAGATAATAACATACATGGTCAGACCAAACTCTGACGACATTGTGCAAACCATATGTTTTTATGTTATGTTATAGTGAAACTGGAATGACATGTGCCTTGTCGTGGTGGAGCTGGAAGGGTAACACCCTAGGGTTATCAGTAGGCCTACGGTCTGGCCTCATCATCTTAGAGGACGCCCTACAAATATGTTCACCAAAACAATTCCTGAATATCACGTTATCATGAAATAAACGACAATTCGTTACTATGTGAGTTGCTCTTTATTTTGCATTGGAAAATGCCGTGGCTCTAATGACATGGCAATTTAAAGTACTTAAAGTATTAAAGTATTAAAAGGAGACAATGCATTTTATATATAAAAACGTGTGTAGTTGACGATCAGTGCTTTAAAAGCCTATTATTGTACAAACATATTTAGCATTATCCGCACATAGGCCTACCCAACCTCTCATTACGCAACCCCACAGCCTCTGGCGTCTGTGCGCTTCTGATAACATAATCTGGGGGTTTAAATGAGGCGATCCTTCAGGGCAAATCTACGTAAGAGTTTCAGAGAGGGGTGTAACCCCGTGCGCGTGTCGTCAGGGAACCACCAGCAAAACAAAAACTACGCCTATTATAAAAGTGCCAACGTCAAAGTTGTGAACGCCTGGCGACACAGGAGGGGAGATCGCAGATGACAGATGGATCATTTCACCTCCGAAGCTGTGGGAGGAATCCCGCGGCTACTGGAAAAGAGTTCAGAGCTGGACAGCGATCCGCATATCAGCCCCCATGGGACTAAACCCAACAGAGCCTATCAGCAAACGTAAGTCACTCACTGTGGAATGCATGAATCAGGCTATAGAGACCTGCATAAGATCTTCCTATTATTTATTTATATATGCATCCACGATTAATATAATGAAACCAAAATGTGTTATTTCATGTTCCCGAATGCATCTAGCATATGGTAATAGCTGAACTGCCCTGATCAACAGTGTTGATAAGACTCCAAAACCAATGAAACATCTATTGAGTGTGTACCTAGTGGTAGGCCTACATACAGTGTTGAACATGAACTGTATCTCTTGTTGACTTGATAGGTTGATTGCCATTGATGTGTTGAGCAAGATGTCGACTAAACAAGAGACTGTGTGAATTATTCAGAGACACCGAATACACAGGGCTAGGAATATTTCACGAGGCTTCTGCAGGGTATGGGTCTACCTTGGTTAGCAGACCTCTCTCCATGGGTGTCCCATCTAAACCACTTTCAGGGACTAAGACGCAAACCTAGAATTGATAACGGAAAAGTATAACAGAAATATCTAGCTAGTGATTACTATTGAGGATAGACGATTCTGAAGTTAGACATGGGCTACTACTAACTAGTAGACTAGGACTATTACTAACTAGTAGACTAAAGACTAGTACTAACTTACCCTAGAAAGGTGTGTCTGGATGTGGTGTAGGCTGATGGGTCACTGGAACAAATGTAGGACCTATACGTCTTTATAGCTTAGGACGGTATATTTTATAAAGTATCAAACAATACTGTCCATTCTAAATAGAGCTAAGAAGGCCTTGCATTGGAAGCATTAAACCTTAAGTGTTATTCACGCCCACTTAGGTGTCACAACCACAACAACATGTCTGTGTAGGTAATAAGATGCACATTTGAAAAGAGGGAAACACATTTTGTTTTTGAATGCATAATATGTCAGGGGAAAAGTTTCCAAGTTGGCCTATGTCTTCCTCGTTGGAGCAGATTTCAACGGTTCTTGTATTGGTTTGTTTCCAGGGTGTTTGTCAACAGAAGTCTGACGCTGGAGAGCATAAAGTGTTTTGGCTTCGACATGGATTACACCTTGGCAAGTACGTCTGCTCTTCTACGTTTGGCTCAAAACATGAAGCCCTTTCCAAGTTTATCTTACCTGTGATGCTTTCCACTTTGCGTGTGTGTGTGTCTGTCTGTGGGGGTCTGGTTGTCTGTGTGTTTGTCTGTCTGTCTGTCTGTCTGTCTGTGTGTGTCTGTGTGTGTCTGTGTGTGTGTCTGTGTGCGCATGTGTGTGTGTCTGTGGGGGTCTGGTTGTCTGTGTTTGTGTGTGTTTGTGTGTATACTGTATGTGTGTGTGTGTGTGTGTGTGTGTGTGTGTGTGTGTGTGTGTGTGTGTGTGTCTGTGTGTGTGTCTGTGTGTGTGCAGTGTATAAATCTCCTGACTACGAGAGTATGGGCTTTGAGCTGATAAGAGACAGACTGGTGTCCATGGGCTATCCTCACGAGATCCTGCGTTACACGTATGACCCCAGCTTCCCGACGCGGTGAGTTCATCCCTTTGATTTCCGTGCTACTTAAGGCCTTTACAGACTTCCTGCTTTGGGACGGTCTAGTGCAGGGGTCCTTAACTTGTCCAAGCAATGTCAAAGCATTCTAACACTTTGTTTCCATGGTGATAAGGAATGTCAAAGTGTATCATTGGTCCTAGGTCAAAACAACCTCGAGACGTTGGTCACAGGATTGATTTCCATGTCCACAGTCTACAAGTAGGCATCCTTAGGCAAGATGCCTAAGCCTACCTGCTTCCTACCTTAATGACATGGATCCAAAATTTCCTATAAGTCTCTGTGGAAAAACGTGTCCGCTTAAATTAATAAATAGTCGTCAAGTGCTTATCAAATAAGACATTTATGGTGCACTTATTTCAACCCAATCTTCTGTTATGACAGTGTAGCAGTTCTCCCTTCCATACGCCACCTAGGTGGCTTTACTCTGACACCAAGACACAAGTTGATGATGTTGAAAACCAGTTTATTGCAGCATTGGAATCTTGTACCATGCAGAGCAAGTGTTTCATGCTGCCATGTCAGAGATCTCCCCAGTTTGTGTGGGGATGGCTGGTTTAACCTGTGTGCAGGCTTGTCTAATGCACTACAGGTGTTCAGCCTCACCCAGCCCCAGATTCTAATAAGTCTGACACGGGCCATGTGAGGATGCTTAAACCAGCCATCAACCACACACACACCACAGAAAGCTGTCTCATTTCAATATGAGCTTGTTAACCGAATATCTTCTTTGTGTCTTACAGCGGCCTAGTGTTTGACACCAACTACGGAAACCTGCTCAAAGTAGATTCAAATGGGAACGTTCTGCTCTGCAGCCACGGCTTTAGCTTCCTTCCCAGGTAAGTTCCCCCAGGCCACCCAACCCTGTTGTTTATAACACTCTGTCATTTAAAGGAGAACTAGACCTTCTTTGTTTTTGTTCTGGAGCTGCGGGGCAGCCGGCTCCCCTGTAAATGCCCATTCAGTTCAATATCAATCAGCGGAGGACAGATGTGTCGCATCAACGCTTATCAGCAGGGGGTAACCATATTAAGGGTCTGACATAGTTCACAAGTACACGGAATGTACACGGTAGGGACGGAAAGTCTGTGGACTTAGCCTTTCACTGTCCAGCCGTACATGTCCTGCATTATTTGTTGTTTGGCTGCTCTTCATGTAAAATACATGAACAAATTCATGTTTTGTACATGTATTTTTTCTCAATAATCCCAAACAATAGACTGTAGACAAAGACTAGGCAACAAAAGGGATAGGGCAGGAACTGTCACAGATATTTAAATAAAAAGACCTTTAAGCTGTATGCACATGCTTAGGTTTGGCAATGGTAAAGGGCCTTTGTCACTCAAAATGTATACAAATACAGCACTTAAATATTGCTTGTCTGTACCTCCGTAAGCTATTCAGTATGTAAGTATATATGTTTCTTTGTGTATGACAGTTTTCATAGATTAAAAGCTCTGTATTACACCACACTAACTAATTTCTCGAGTGACTCAAGTGCATTTTCTTTCCATTATGGAAAATCGAAAAGAATGGTTGAATTAAAATGAAATGTAAATATTAAAAAAATGATTATCACATTCTTTATCCAATCCACTTTGTAGTTATTTTAGATGACCGGTATTTTTGTGTTTGTGTTAATGTTTGTGTCCCAGACAGGCCATTAAGGACTACTACCCCAACGAGTTCATTCAGAGAGGTGACATAGATCGCTTCTATACCCTTAACACTCTCTTCAATCTCTCAGGTAAACACCTGCACCTCTTTCGGCCATTAAAGAAGATCTGTGTTACAATACATTGGATGTAAATACAAAGTCAATCTTTGCAATGGAATTTATAATGTAGCTATTGTTTGGGCTCATCTCCACAATTAAAGCTGCAATCAGCAATTCTTGCTTGATCCACTTTGTTTTGATTAAATTGTGTTTTGATTGAGTCTCATTGTACTCATACATTAGCTTCCATAACAATGGCCCCTAGTTAAACAAATACATGAGAACCATGAGACTAAATCAAAACACAATTTAATCAAAACAGTGGATCGGGCAAAATTGCTGATTGCAGCTTGAACTGATTTAATTATAACAAATCTAGAGAATGAATTGCACTATGTAACTTTTCTACTGCAGTTATTTACCAACCAGGGATTTTTTCCCCATAAATCTGTTGTCCCCCCAACCCCTTTAAGAAAATGAATGTCATCTGAAAATTATATAGCAACAACTGTAGCTACAACTCAAGCCACTAGAGGCTGCTTAAGGGAAAATGTACACAGTGCAGCTTTAATGAAAGTAACTCACTATCACATTTCTACATTGCTGCTACAGAGACGTATCTCTATGCTTGCCTGGTGGGCTTCTTCACCCGAGCAAAAAGATACACAAAGTGAGTATGTACCATATTTTATACTCTTTTCATTCATATCTATTAATTAAAGTAGTGGTTATTCAAACATAACAGTAACATATGTTGGGTAATATGCTTCAGCCACCTAAAGGGTTTCCAGCACGGAGACCTCTTCATGTCCTTCAGAACAATGTTTCAGGATGTGAGAGATGCCATGGACCATATTCATGAAACGGTATGAAATAAAATCATTTACCTCTAGAAATCTGGAACTTTCTGCTTTGTTTTGCAGTTCTGCACAGTTAAAAAAAACCTGCATATAATACGGTTTATGTTTTAATGTTTGTTTGTGTTCACACAGGGCACTCTGAAGGAGAGGACCCTGAAGAATCTGGATAAATATGTTGTCAAAGATGTAAGTTTAAGAGAAACATAGCTATAGGTGTTTGATACTTTTCTACATAGATGCGAGGTGCTTGTAGATTGTAGATTACATTCTTGTTTTAATAAATTGGCTTTCCGACTTCCTTCCCTTCTTACAGCCAAGAATTCCAATACTCTTGACGAGACTAAGGGAGGTAGCCAAAGTATTTCTGGCCACCAATAGTGACTATGGATACACTGAGGTAGGTTTCCAAAAGTATCTACATAAAACCCAAAATCCCCCAATATTTGATATATTAAATACAAAGAATAACATTTTAAACTGGCTCACATTTCCCACATATTTTCATTTTTTTTCCCCCAAGGCCATAATGTCATACTTGCTGGAAAGTTGCACAAAGGTAAAAGTGAAAAGTGTTTTGTAAAGTAGGCTAACTTTCATAGGCATGTTTTCAACGAGCTAACCTGAATCTCATGTGGACAATCTTCCTTCCAGCCTGGCAGTCCCAAAGAAACCTGGCGCTCATTCTTTGACCTCATCGTGGTTGATACTAGGAAACCCCTGTTCTTCGCGGAGGGCACCGTGCTAAGACAAGTGAACACGGTATTTCACTCTGCTGCTGTTGGAGATGGTAGCTGAGGTTGGAGATATGTAAGGAATGAGCCACAACGGGCTGTCCCCTTATTGGAAAATGATGTGTTCAATGTGATGTAACCGAGGCAAGGCCGAGTTTGATTACCACCACGAGTACATTATGTTATAACGGGACCCCCTGGAGTACTTTATTCCGCTTGTTCCACACTTACCATCAAATGATTACAATTGAGTTACTTTCATCTATAACGTTATCGTTTTTTTATCGACTTAATCAGCTGAAATTAGAATATTCTTCCATGGCGCTTTGAGCATCTTGTTTTTGCGTGGTCAAGGAAACATCTGGTCGATGGTTCCATTTGACCGTAGTTAATGATTTGCAGTGCGTTGTTTCAACTGTTAAAAGGCAGAGGTGTCCCATTATTAAAGAACAATGCACACTTTATTGACCAATCAGCATTACGTTTTAAGCAACTCTGTCATATCAACTCTTATCTCTGATCTGTCTGTTCTGGTCTGTTCTGGTCTGTTCTGGTCTGTTCTGGTCTGTTCTGGTCTGTTCTGGTCCTTAGGACACTGGGAACCTCCATATCGGGACTTACACAGGGGACCTTCAACATGGAACTGTGTACTCCGGAGGTGTGTGTGCGTGTGTCGGTGTGTGTGTCTGTGAGTGTGTCTGTGAATGTCCATATGTAATAAGCTAAATAAATAAATATTGGGAATGTCTACCACAGGTTACCAGACCCCAAAATGATGTCATACATCTGCAGCCAAGTCTTGATTATCAACTGAGAAAATCAACCAAATATTTATATATTATATTATATTATCATTTGTGATGCTATGAGGACTGAACCAATGTATTCTCTGGACTGTAGGGAATTGTTATCAAATGACCTCAGCTAAGAATAGTGCATTCTATCCTTATCCCATACTCCTGTCCAACAGGCTAATAGATTCATATGCATGTGTGCGTGTGTTTGTCTGCACACAGGCTCATCGGACATCATCATTGACCTACTGGACATGAAGGGCAAGGACATCCTCTACGTGGGAGACCACATCTTCGGGGACATCCTGAAGTCTAAGAAGCGTCAGGGCTGGAAGACCTTTCTGGTGGTCCCTGAGCTCACTGACGAGTTGAAGGTGTGGAAGGAGAAGAGAGGTGAGACAGAACAACCCCTTCGTCATCCTCATCCTCATCATACCTTGGATGCTTTATCTTACATGAGATTGATTTGTTCTGCCGTCTGTCGCTATTTGTTTGCTGTCTGTCTGCCTGCCTGTTGTTTTGCATGTATGTTGGTGTGTCTGACTGATGGGTCTGTCTGAATGTTTGTTGGTCCGTCTGTCTTGTCTGTCTGTCTGTCTGTCTGTCTGTCCGTCCGTCTGCCCGTCCGTTCCTCCAGATCTGTTTGAGGAGCTGAAGCATCTAGACATCTACCTGGCTGAGCTCTATAAGTGAGTTCATGAGAATCCGTCCAACCTGTTCAGTGACTCTTGAGATGACTCACACGTGTCACACATGTCCGTCTGTGATTTTCCTTTGTTTTTAAGGCATCTGGACAGTGGCAGTACAGAAAGCCCAGACATCAGTTTCATTCAGACCCGGGTGAAGGTGTGTTTGATCTGTAAAAGAAATATTCTCACAGCGCATTTCACTCACTTATAGCTGACAGATGGCTCTGCCAACACTCAAATGATAGCCCTTAAATCGTACCTACTGCACCGTTAATACTTCTTGGCAAATATCTGAGTTGACCATCTGAAAACAATCTCGGGAGTAAATGTTAGGCGTGGTTGTGGATCCTGTGATCCTTTGAGAAACAATGAAAGATAGACAGGCTGAAACATGCAGGCATTCTTGCAAGCTGTTATGTTCCTACTCCAAACTCCCAATTATATACTTACTTACCTCAAAGGCATTTAATCGGATACCAGACACACAACTAAGCCTCAACAACTATCTACTAAATAGCAGCACAGCTATTTACTTAACGCTGTTATCCAAAGCAGCTTACATTAAGTTGAGTTAGCATCAAGGAGCAGGTAGGGTAGGTAGACAGGTAGAGTAGGTAGGCTTGCTGCTCCAGCGTGCCTTCAGGTAGGCCTCGGACATCGGCGATCAAACCTAGTTCAGCAACTACTAACTACCTAACTCTTCATTTCCTAACGTCCTGTCGTAGGTGGTGACCCACAAGATGGACTCGTCCTACAGGCAGATGGGAAGCCTACTGCGCAGCGGCTCCAGACAGACTCTGTTTGCCAATCAGCTGATGCAGTATGCAGACCTGTACTCCTCCAGCTGCATCAACCTGCTGCACTACCCCTTCAGCTACCTGTTCATGGCCCCGCCGGTCCTGGTCAGTGTCCCTTCTCCAGCCATACCTTGGCCCTGTTTGGTTCTTAATCTCCATTCAGCAGGATCGGAGAAACGGTTTTTGAATAGAGATATTTTCTGTCTTAACAGGTTCTGGGAACATTGTACCTTTTGGTTGACAGATGGGTTTACAATCCAGATTCTAAAACCAGTTTTGAATACGGATATTTTTCTCGCGTCAACATAGCCGAAATTGATTCACATGGTCAATACAAAACTAAACATTGTCATTGATGAATTCTTTCAGATGCCGCATGAAGTGAAGCCACCTGGTGTTGACTCGCCTGCAGTGCAGCTCGCCCTCACCAGTTATATCCGCAAGAGCTGCACAGTCAACGTGAGACCGCGATGAAGCACTTCTTGTTTCTTGGGTCCCATGTGGTTTTATTAATGTGTGAAAAAGATTTTCTGAATTCACTTTAAATGCCTAATCCTTTGGATTAAGGCGTCCACTAAAGTAATAATAGTTAATAGTTCGATATTTATCCCATTTTTAACATTCTTCTTTTCTTCTCCTACTCTTAAGACCAGCGAGCAGAGCCGTACAGAAGTGACAGAGGACGTGAAGTGAAGTTGCTGAATTTGCTTTGATGGAAGATTATGTATTTATATTATTTTTGTTGCTGTTTACGAAGAGATTTTAAAGTTAACTTATTGTGCCACCTGCTGGATACATATTCCTATGTTTATCATGTTTACTATTTATACCG
>JAOPJO010000118.1:11497646-11508185 GCA_027123675.1 Molva macrophthalma | reverse complement strand
ACACACACACACACACACACACACACACACACACACACACACACACACACACACACACACACACACACACAGTCCCCTCCCCCTTCCTTTAAATCAATCATTCATGATCCCAGAGGATCAATGTTCCTCATACACAATCTGCTAATGAGACATAGATTTTCCTTATGGACTACCAATAATTAAAACTCATGTGTCACGTCGACAAAGCACGGTCCTGTAACGTCAAGACCAAAGCTCGGTTCAGTTTAGTTAGGGTTTAGGGTTTTTCTTCCGTTGGTTGACGAGAGCAGAATCCAAAGGAGGGAAAAAAAACTCAACCCCATTAACTGAACTTCAGAGGAATTCCTCACTTTACATACGGAATGCACTTGAGGTCAAAGGGCAAAGTGCCAGAGGGGTCTCCACCCGCGCCCAGGCAAGCAAGCCTTATTTAAACAAGACCGGAATGTTGGCTTTGAACAGGGGAGAAGGAACCTCTCATCCGCCATTAACACGGGCATGAACAGAACCCTAGCCCAGGAGAACACAGCCCTGAGCTTTCTGTGTATATGTATGTATGTATGTATGTATGTATGTATGTATGTATGTATGTATGTATGTATGTATGTACTGCATGAATGTACAGTATGTATGTATGTATGTATGTATTGCATGAATGTACAGTATGTATATATGTATTCATGTATGTATGTATGTACGGTATGTATATATGTACTGTATGAAAATGTACCGTATGTATGTATGTATGTATGTATGTATGTATGTATGCATGCATGCATGTATGTATTAATGTACCATATATATGTATGTATATACAGTATGTATGAACGTATGTAGGTATGTATGTATGTATAAGTATAATAAACAAGTTGTGCTCAAACTATGTTTTAAAATGTACACCCCCTATGACATTCTTTCAGCCAAGTTCCCCTTTCAGCAGCACAATACATTTTGGGGACTGAAACGATTTAAATTACTATAAAATGATGTATGTGCATGTTATTTGGAGTAAACATGAACATTAAACGGGTTGTGCAAATAGAAAGACAAACCGAACTTGTAGTATTCAGATTTTATAAATTTTTATTAAGGTGGTGATCAGAATCAACAAATTGCGATATGGTAGCATTATTGGTTGTTCATAACCTTGTTCTTAATCAATATTAGAACAACAAAAGGACTCAACTTTGGTCGAATGTGTCGAAGTACTCCCTGAAATCCTTCCGGTACCCCTGGGGGTATGTGTACTTTCACCTGAGAAACCCTGTTTCACAGTGTCCCTTTGCTGAAGCTACTTAGACCAGAATGCTATACCTTTTCTTTTTCAACACCATGAATACCATCCAAACCATGAATACCATCCAAACCATCAATACAATCGGTTCTAGGATGTATGGATGGTTGTGTTGAAGATAAAGATGAAACCCCCGCTCCAAGTCAACGTGGTATCATGCAGACGCCCTGCGGCAGCAACCTGCTCATCTGGTTCACACAGAGGGCTCTGGCAGAGTTGTTTGTCGACCCCCGCAGCTAGAGATAATTATCTCAACAATGCGGTTGGTTGTTTTTCAACGGCAGCACTACCTGTCTCTCCGTAATGACAGGGTCAGTGGGGGGGGGGGGGGGGGGAGACCACCTCCAAGGAGAGGGAAAGAAAACAAAACTTCACAACACTCCAAATATGGACTCAAATGTGTTTTTTTTTTTTTCTTTTTAGGACCCTCATGCCAAACTCTTTTCACAAATGACGTGCTACAATCCCCATGGGTGTGGTGAAATCCTGGCCACTTCAGAGTCATAAAGCTGCACAGAACTCTGGGCCAATAAGTGAGGGGTGGTCCTTGCCTACAGTGACCTAAGTGACCTTACCCCTCACCCCCAGCTTCCAGCACCCAGCTTACACCGGGGCACGTCTGTCGGACAGTCAGTCAGACTGTCCGACTTCTTAGCTGTTTTTTTTCCAAATCTTTTTTAAATCACTGGAATAAACAAAAGGCTGTTTGCTAACTTGCGAACATGGCTTCGCAAGAGAGAATGATAGGAAACATTACCATCGAGGGGTGAGGAGACATTAAATACATGTAAGAAACACTGGCGGTTCTGAGGGGGGCCGGTGCACCCTTTAGAAAAAGCTTGGTCCCACCTGTAGACCCTCTAAATGTGGAGTTCAAAATAAGTATTAGGGAATATTGTTTTGAAAATAATGATACACAGATTTATAATGCCACATCAATGTTCTTTGCAATTAAGAAATATGTAATCTGATTTCATAATAAATCAATATGGCAATCCAAAACAATACGGATGAACTATAAATAAGCCTAATTCAGGGTTCCCATCAATTCTAGATGCCTGTCTGATTCTTTCCAACATTTGTAGATTATTTCAAGTCAAGTCAATGATTGCAATGTTCACTTAAGGGTATACCCTATGTTGAATGGTACTTAACATGGTCTTAGGGTCCCTCGAATAAAACAACTGACCCCAGCCTGGCCCACCTACATTAAATGGTCTTGAACCGCAACTGGTAAGAAATGGAATCCATGAACCCCTACAGTTCACCATGACAGTTTATTTAGCATATTTTCAAGAACTTTGTTACTGGGTGGAAAAATGTATGTTGTCTACTTTAAAACCATGGAGATCAATGATTCAATTAGTAAGTATGTATAACTATACATAATAAGAACCATTAATGGCAATTCCTCTCTGTATTCCGAATTAAAATTGTTCCCCCTGTAGTCTGACGAGTCAGAATGTATGCTTTGTGTTAGAGGCAACCATTATTTCTATTGGCTTCAAGCAGCATTTCCTCGGTGGCCTAAAAACACGAGATACTAGTTGAGATTACCCTACAGTGTTATGACTTGACAACCAGTCTTACGTGATCGACTAACTACAGTCTGTTAATATGTAACATTTTTGTAGCCTAATGTATGGAACATTTATGAAGTAGAAAGTAGGGCCTAAATCGGGGGAATACAAGATGTAGGCCTACTTTCTTAAAGAGTTGAATCTACACAACTGCTGTGTATTGAGGATATTCAATTAACTAGTGTAATGTACAATGGTGCAACAACTAAACATTCATTCTGGATTACACTACGGACCGATATGCTGGGTTCCTAAACGACTGTCGTTGTAATGGACTGTGTCGCCCTCTTGTGGCACTTAGTGGACAAAGTTCCCATCCGTTTTTAGTAGACATACGGTGTCAGGGCTAATAACGTTTTGTAATCAATGAAAACTGCTTCTGTAAATTTGAAAAAATACATACCATCCCAATGATATTGAAGCCATAAAAACAAAGTAAGCCACCGTTATAACAGTTAGTCATTTTATTTACAGCAGAATCTCGACTGAACTAGGAACAGGGAGGTAATCAGGTAAGGGTTCAGGAGATAAATTGTTTAAGTTCAGCACTTACGAGATCCATACTTCACTAGTCTTAATGTATATATTCACCCTTTTTCTCTACACACAATCCACTCAACTTTAACACGAACGCGCCGTCAGTTAACGCCCTCTGCTGGAGGATAGAGGATGTGACGAGAAAAGTATACCATGTATACCAAGTAGGCCGATAACGAACGAATAAATGAAAAACAATAAATTAAAGTGCAATATTCCATGAGAAAAATCGAATCGTTTTTTTTTGCTTTTAAAAATGGTTATTCCAATTATCTCCATCAGTACATGTTTGTTTTAAAACAACAATGTTCTTACCATGTCCATAGCAGAGGTTGTGGGAGACATATGGAGGGAGTATGGCTCCATGGTGCTTCTAACTGACTGGAGTGTTCAGGTGATATTATCCGTTGAGAGTTCAGGCCAATGTTGAGGTCAGACTCGAAAAAGACAGAGCCCTTGTTTCCCTTCTTTTTTTGTCCATCCGACTTTTCCATTGTACTGCCTTGCTCACAGGTCCACTGCCTGTTTTAGGCCGGCGTCAGTGTCTCTGAACCTGCGATTGCATTGTGACAAGTGACACATCGGAACCTGGAACATGGATGAAGGCCCGCATAGAAAAAGTAAAACAAGGAAATTAAAAATTCAGTTAAAAGCCCGCCAAACTGCTCCTTCCGTACATGTCCAATCTGTCCTCCTACTCACTGCTCCCATCAAAAAGAGAATCTTGATCGTTAATCTCCAGGATTAATTTAGAAGCCATTTGAAGCAACATTAGGAGTGACAACCAAAAGCAAACACGAAGACATCTGACCAAATTATGGCAGTAAATACATCCTTCTTGAATTGTTTAGTGTTTGCTAATTATTTTCAATTACAAACCATTTACCTTTATCATTTACCTTCTACATGTTTTTTATTTTTCTCCCCTTTTGGTACACCGGCTGCTAATGCTAACGCTAACCACCACCAGGATACAGCCGTGGCTTCATGTGTATTACAACAGGTTTTTCTGAATATAGTATTATTCATATTATGAACTCTCACTTACAGGAATTCAGCCTTGATTTTAAAAGGCAGGTGTTCAATGTTGATAGCAATATTATAGTCCATTAAAACCACCAGTTATGATAAGAATGGTGAAATCAAAAGTATTGTCTCTCATCTCAAATCACAAAGGACTGAATGTATTGACATTACAGTAATAATGCAAACAAAAACAACCTCCAAGAGATAGAAAAAGTGGAATGCCAGCTGTTCCATACAGGTGAACTCAGGGTGGTGTAAGTGCACTATCATAACTCATCAGTAGAAAACTGGTAATTGACTCCTTGAGGGCCCCTGGAGAGCAGAGAATAGAATTCTGTTAGATTTTATACAATTGAAACATAGTATTTTTAATATGATCAAAACTCAGTTGAAAACAGCTGTCTACATTTCTTCTTGTCCCAAGACATTTTTAATACAAGAAAATGTGCCCCAGTAAAAAACAAAAAACAAAAACAATTCTTTTAGTTACATTTTTTTAGTATATCTGAAGAACTCGTTTCCATAAGACATGATCACAATGTTTTCTATGCAACATTGTTGTTGTTAAACACACCTGGGTCAATGGAGACCTGACACTACTTGTAACCATTGTTTTTTTTATACACGTTTCCATATTGCAAATTAAAAAACAAGCAAAACAAATTTTTAAAAACAACCGCCCACTCCTCTTTCCACGCCAAAAAAAAAAAAAAAAAAAAAGCTGGCAGAGAAACTAGCTTTATTGTCCCCATCAGCCACCGTAGAGGAAACCTCCACAACTCACCAGCCTGGCACTAAGTCAGCTACAGCGTTTAAAAAATAAAACAAAAACACATTTCCAAAGATGGTTGCCCACTGATAAATTAGATTAAGGTACGTTCCCCAGCCAAACTTAACCAGCATTTGGCTGGTGGCCATTGTTAGTTTCTGAACATCGTTTAACAACTTGTGAAAAAGATAAGATTAACTTTACACGGTGAAAAGAAATCAATAAAGCAAACCTTATCTCGTTTTCTTTTTTTTCTCTTTTTTCAACACAAATACAACTCATGATACCACAAATACATGTGTACACATATATACAAATAGATGGGGCCCATCAACAGGGAGCCCATTTCGAAAAATTTATAATGCATCATTTTTTTTGTTGTATATGCCAAGAATACAAATTTGACTAAATAAAATACATATTGTGTCTGAGTGTGGAGACCGAGGATGTGTGGAGCTGTCGCGGTGATAAGGGGGAGTCTGGGGGATAGATGAAATGGAGGCAGAAGAAGAAGAAGAAGAAGAAGATTCTCTTTTCCTGCGTCACAAACTTCCGGAAACTTCCACAAACGTCTTGAATGTCCGTCCCATCGCTGCAGCGCTACAGCGCTACGTCTCCACTGCACGTTCCTTGAATTCATTCCATAATAATAACAACAACAAAAACAATAATAATAATAACAACAATAACCAGAATGGTGACCACAATGATGCTTTAAAAAAAAAACGGGACAAAGAAAAAACAACAATATAAGAAGAAAAATAAACAGCCTTGTTAAGTCTTCCAACCATGAGGGGGGGCTGTCAGCCTGTAGCTCTAGTTCATCTGAGTCAGTGAAATGAGGGGGGGGGGGACCCAGAACACACAACATAATAAGCATGGTTAGGTTCAGGTAGACATGGGAGGCGGGGTTTATAACCATAGTTGGGGTTAGGTGGACCGGAGTAAGGGGTTTAGAACCAGGGTGGGGGTGATGAGGACAGGAGGGAGGGGTTTAGAACCAGGGTGGGGGTGATGAGGACAGGAGGGAGGGGTTTAGGGGTGAATGACGGGAGAGGCGTAATAGAATGGAATGAGTCATAGAGCAAAGTGGGGCTAAAACACTTAATTTACAGCAAGGTGAAAAGAAGAGGCAGAGGGGGGAAGAAAACAACCGGAAGGTGCAGTATACAGTCTAATCCTGACATGCCGTGAAGAACAGGAAATAAACACAGAGAGAGAGGGAGAGAGAGGAACAACAGAGGTAGTGGGAGAGGGACCGGCGATGAATCTTGTCGGGTGTCCCGGGTCTGCGCCCTGGTGTCCTTCCCAGGGGGTGGGGGAGGGGTCAGAAAGCGTGAAGTGATGGCGAGAACATGGGCTCTCTCTCTCTCTCTCTCTCTCTCTCCTTCCTTCTCCCCCTCAGAGCGCCTCCCCCCCCACCTACTCAGGCGAGGGGAGGGCAGGATGGGTGGGTGAGGGAGGGTCCTTCCTCCCATCGGGGGCTGGGTGGCCACAGGACTGCATCATACCTCCAGGAAGCGGGAGCTGCTGGCCTTGGTGTGGAAGGGCTCCGACCACATGCGTCGCAGGTCCCCCTGTGGAGCAGCGAGCACGGGGTCAGAACCCCAGGACGACCACACCCTGAACCTCCTTTAGCACCCCGCAACACATTTTGGGGTCACCGGCACTTTAAAAAAGACCTTATTCAACAGTTACTTCCTACAAAGTGATTTGGTTTAGATTAAAAAGGCATTCCATGAGTGCTGATAGACTATAACAGCACTAGGACCTTTAACTGAACATGCATCACTCCGCTGTACAGGTGTTTCTCATAACCGTTCAGGACATTGGCGATCGTAGGCCGTTAGGTCATCGGAATCCCACATGCCGGCAAAGCACAATAAATGGAAACATACAGAAAAATGTACAAGATATGAATATGCTAGGCTGCTGTTACGTGTAGACCTACTCAAGGTAGCAAGCTAGTGTAGAGGATCATGCCTGTCTGTTGCTTAGCAACAGTCCAGTCCCAAACCGGTGCCTTAACTATTTGTGTTGGTGGAGCCAAATTAATGATTAAATAAAACAAACAAATTATCGTTTGTTGTCGCCTATCACTGTTAATAAATGGTGCTTGTAGGACTGTTGTACAAAATAAATATCCCACCTTGAGGTCGTGCTGTTGTACTGAATATCAGCACGGTCGTAGGTACGAGGCCGCAGGCCAAGAGGGGAAGATAATGAGTGCCGTCTCGCAGCTGAAGATAATCACAGCAGTGCTGATGTTCAGTATAACGGCGCTCCCTCTCCTGTGATATTGCTTAAATATCCGCCTGGGTGATTACACCATCGTAACCGACACTCTTGGCTTCACTAAAAGGTCCATTACCAATATCAGTTGACAAAATCACTTTGTTGTGCAGAGTCTAAGAGCATTTAGTATGAGCGTGTAAACAATAGGCGTAGCACGTTGGTCTTTGTCATAAGGTCCATTGATCCATTTTTATTTAAGGATACAAAGACATAATGTAAGAGATTCCAAAAGAGAAAGTGGTAAAGGCTATTATTTACATTCATAGCGAGAGCGCGCTCAAGCTGAACGCTCTTTAGGAGAATGGATATAATAACCTATAGGCACAGCTGGACACCATGCTGGGCCTAACAAACCTATAGGTTGACAGCTGGACACCACGCTGGGCCTAACAAACCTATAGGTTGACAGCTGGACACCACGCTGGGCCTAACAAACCTATAGGTTGACAGCTGGACACCACGCTGGGCCTAACAAACCTATAGGTTGACACACCTGGACACCATGCACTTAACGGATCTCTAGCCAGGCTAGAACACTACACACCTACACAGAGTTCAGGCCACAGCCTGTAAGCTGCAGAAGAAGACTATCTCTTGTACGTTGCAACAGTGATTTATAGTGTTTCGACAAGGGAGGCTAAAGAAGACCATAATGACTGTTGGTAAATAGGGGACGTTTATCATGATTTGTTCTGACAGGAAACCCTTTCAGACAGTCATTATGAACCATAGAGCACCATTCTAATACATGAAAAGTCCATATAACAAAACATCCGCTGCCGCTATGCTTCTAAACTTGAGGAAAGTGGTGGGAAAACTTTTGGCGAACGCTTCCGTCGGGGAGAAGAGCTTTCAGACGTCATCTCAGTGTGAAAAACCAAAGAAAAAAAAAAAGAATCAATGGAGATCTGGTTAGCTGGCTGCTTAGTGCGGTGCTATGGAGATGGACGTACCTTTAGGTAGGCCATGGTGAGCAGAGGCAGGAGGGTGAAGGGCACCAGGTAGAGAAGGGCCGGCTGGGCGGCGCGGTGGATTCTGGACGCCACGGTGGCGGTTAAGAGCCCTTAAAAACACACAGTCAACAAATAAACAATTCAACAACAGTTGGGTGTTTCTACACCCTTTGTCATAATGGTATCCTTTTTTTTTTGGCGATTGTTTGCAACCCTGTTTAAATGCCACTCATTTTAAATGCTAAAATGCTTCTCTGCTTTTATTAACATCCCTTAGTTGGGCAGCTTTTTGCCTGAGGCGGTGATCACGACGAACACGTCAACAGGCGGTAAAACGGGAGGCGCACTGCGCACTTTCTAGGCTTCTGTTAAGGCCTGGAAATAAGCAGAGCAGAGCGCTGCACCTTTAGAACATCGACATCTAAAACCATAATGGTAAATGGACTGCATTTATGTAGCGCTTTTCTAACCAGTGGTCGCTCAAAGCGCTTTACAATTACTGCCTCACATTCACCCATTCATACACACATTCATGGCAGTTAGGGTTAGGGGTCACCCTGACACTGAGCCGGGGATCGAACTGGCAACCTTCCGGTTTGTCAGTCAACCCGCTCTACCCCCTGACCTACATGTTTTAACTAACTCGGGGCCGTCCGGGGCGCTCGAGAGACGTGAGGCGCTCAGCAGCAGTGCAAAGGCAGAGGGCAAAACGCTTGGTTCCCGTTGACAACATAGCTGCTAAAAAGCATTAATTGTGATCGGGGAAAAGTTGACGAACTAAGGGAGGTTGAAAAAAAGAAATACATGAATGAAAAGAAAATATTATTATTGAACTATTCCCTCACTACTACCTCAAATTAACAAATGAAGAGAACATTGATTCCAAACGACTTGGAATCCATTTAGACACCTAGCCAGACTCCACACCACAGACAGAAATAACAAAACCATGGAAATAAAGTGAAAACGTAGCCGTTGGAAGCAGGAGCTGTCCTTGCTAATGGGGGCTACTGTGTAAATACAGTTGTGGGAGTAGCTTTGGACTACAGCTCAATACTAAAGTAGGCCAGTGAGAGGATGAGGTCTGACCCATATTACACCTCAGAGATGACATGAGCTCGCCACATTTATTTATATAGGCAATTTACTTCTGCATACAAGAAGCCCATTTCTAGTATGAAGCACCCCACCCTATTAACTTTAACCACTCCATTTCCATTTTGTTGGCTGGTTAGTTTATTATTATTTTTTTTTTTTTAAATGGAAACTGATGAAACAAATGTTTTTGAATAATATTAAAGCATGAAACGGAAGACCTGCATAACTACCATCATTACTTTAATGCAAACAGAAATGACCAATAGGAGATTATATTCTCTTTGGTACGCTCATGGCCTCCCACCTTCCTTTCCTTCCTTGATTCTGGCCGACGGTCTCTGAACACATTGCTCCTCTGTATATCTACATTACATTCTCTATATTATGATATGCTTTATTCAAAATAAATAGGGAACCCATTCTTTAATAAAAGATCATCATTACAATGTAATGCTGTCTTTACTTGCAACTCTTCATTCCCACCGTGGAGTGATGTGACCACCATATACATCTCATTTTATGGTAACTCCCCTGTCCAGAGCTACGCTTTAAACACAGCCCATGTCCAAAGTCCCTGGGACGTTACGGTTTGGCCCCTGATCTGGGAACTACGGGTCGTGACATAGACAAGTCTTCCCCCAATGATTTCACATCAATTTGCCACATGTGGACTTTCCAATATACCGCACAATCTGGCTTCTCAGACAGATGTTAACAAGCACTTCCTGTTGCAAATTTGTAAAACAAAAACATTTGGTTTGTCGCTGGGTTGAGGCATGGGAGAACAATGGCTGGCTTGGGGATTTTAGTTAGGCAGTAGAAAATCTATCATTATACGTTATTGCCACCATTATGTGCATCATAATCATCTTCATTGGACGCCATCTTCTGACCCGACAGTCACCACCATCATCATCATCATCACCTCCACCATTAACCACATCATAATCATCTTCATCGGACGCCATCTTCTGACCCGACGGTCAC
>JAOPJO010000118.1:11468221-11482343 GCA_027123675.1 Molva macrophthalma | reverse complement strand
CCCCACCTAATCCAGCCAACACACCCCCACCAAAAAACATTAACCCCCCCCCCCCCCCCCGTCATCATCCTCATTATCTTCATCACCAATAAGCCTCAAGGGATGGAAAATACCACACCCATGTCTACCATGGGTGTGGATATAATGGGTCAGAATATACCCAGTGTAGTAGAACTGGTACTTCTTAAGAGACATGCATGGATGGAGACCCACACGTAGTTGTTAACATGGTTAAAGTAGTAAGGCAATAGGCAAATGCACTTAGATTTGGTGACAAATTTAATCTCCCAGCAATTCATGGGGTTGAAATTATTCAGGACGCCCATTGGCTCAAAACTGTTGGTTTCCTGGGGGCTGGATTATTATAACACGGGGCTGTTATTATTGTAATAATGTGTCAACTATACAGCGAAACCCATCAAACACCACATCATGTCGCTTTTCTGCTTCCCTGCAGGGAATCCTATTTCCTTAAGATGCTTGGCTGACTGCTGCTGATCTCTGTGATGGGGTTTGGCCTACACCTAAGATGCAGATGGTAATAAAGTAGGCAAAGAAGCACTCCAATTCCATTCATTCATTCATTCATTCATTCATTCAACAGTTAAGGTAGCACAAAATGTAGTTCACAGGTGAAACGGAACACCAAGACAATGTTACTCCATATGTCATGTGATCCATTTGCTAGTTGGATTTGTTCACATCCACACATTGACAGTGAGGATGTCATGCCAATGAATAGTCGTTGGCGGCTTTCATTCTTTGCGTAACTAGAGAAATTGTTATGTTAAATTATATTACACAATAGCAACTAGGATTTATACATAAAAACTAGTGTTTTTATGTATAATATCATAAGGAGGCAGCAGATAGAAAATACCTAAATAAAAAAAGCAAACCTCCACCATCCAGTTTTAGTGTTAATCACGGAATGTGGGGAAGCTAACGGCTAAGCCTGGTCTGCTACACCGCTCGCTAACTACTCTGGCGTTAGTGACTCAGGTGAAAAAGTGAGGAGGGGTCAAAACAACAAAATTGATCCTTGCTCTGCACTTTCATTGCAGATGTCAGCATTTCAAAGGCAACCTACTTGCATTCTACTGAAGGCCTTTCACACATGCACCAAAAGACGGACATCCGGATAATCCCGCTGTCTGTGTGAACAAACATGGCCGAATGCGCCCCTCCGGAGTTTAACCTACCAGGCCCCTAGCGTAAAGTCTGGAGAATCTGAGAATTCACAATGAGCGTGTGGGCGTGTTGCTGACGTGTGGCTGACATGTTGCTGACATTTCCATCATGCGACTGGCGTGGAACCGGGTGAACACAAAGGGGGAAGGATAACGAAGATACAAAAATAATCAAATAAAAAAGGTCTAACTGGAAAGACGAGGGATTCCTGAACTTCTTGTCGGTAAGGGCTAACCCTGAAATCGACAGACAGATACAAGGGACAGCAAGAGACTCGGTTGTTTATGACTTTGATGTGCCGTAAACAAAACACTGCGACTTCCGCTGCATACTTTTTGCGTCACGTCCTGCCTCCTACACACTCGACCCATGTAATTAATTATAATTACTATGTAATTAAAAGGTTGCAGTATCGAGTCCTGTACTTGACACAATATTATTAGAAAATTGCATGAATAAAAAAAAAAGATTTACTGGATATGATCAACAAAAGGCTACAGTTATCCATGGACTGCGGAGCCCGCTAGGGGAATGAATGTTAATGTCTTGATCAAGTGGAGATGCATGCTGGGAATGTGTGTCGTTGCTGATTGACGTGAACTACAGGAGCACGGCATAAGCCTTTTACTAATGACCGAGGAGTCATCATATTCACAGCTACATTTAAAACACAACAGGACTGTAATTGATTGACCTGAGACATAACAGAGTACTCCTTAAAACAAAGCAAGCATTGTAGCTATGGTAACTCCCATGCTTGAAAACATTAAATTAAAGCCTGCATTCTTAAGGTGTTTTGTCTTTTTAGGAGCATTCTACCTGACAATGCCTTAACACTAATGATGTCACAGTCTTATCGGCAAAACAGCAATCAGATATAGGCAGCTGGTATTCAGGGCGTCGAACCTAATTCATATTCAAGTATCGAACTGGTGCCTCTGAATTGTGCACACAGAGGCCCGTGGAACATGGGTGAGATAGATGAATGGAACATTTAAAAACAAAATACAATCCCGGACTGTTTAGGGGCTGGACGCTAGCCCAACGTGCCATAAGACTTCCTTGTTCCCTGACAAGAAGACGTTTTCAAGAACACAATTCCAATACCGCGTCCTCGTCGAGCCAATGCATGCATGACTTGCCCACCAAGGGACATGTCATCGAGGGGCCCTATAAATACTGGCTTTTCCTTTGGCATTGCTTTCCAAAAGCAGGGCAAGCAGCCGTGCGGTGGTGGGGCAGAACATTGGTGTGGAATTTAACCGCTTTTCTGGGCATTTTTTGATTTTCGTTAATCGCCCTTTTATTAAATCAGGTAAAATCAGCTCATGAGAACAATAAAACGGTGGAATCTCTTGGCCTACGTTCACTATGAATCAGTCACGGCCAAGGTCAGTCATTTTGTCCAGTTACTATGAACTGTCTGCTCTTACAGCAAGAGGCTTAAACTTACAAGCAAGAGGATATGGCAAATTAATGACAGTGAACAGTGGCCAATGAGGCTCAGAGCTTAAGGACTTTGGTTTGAACAGCATTATTTTTTTTGGAGTGGGGGGGGGGGTGCTTTGGTTTGGGACTCAACGACAGGTGGTGATGTAAGCAAGGGGATAACTAAGCATGCAGTGTCTGATCTGCGGCTCAGCAACATTGTGCATGTAAATGCTTCTGTCAACATTAAAGTGAGGAATACCAACAGCAAATCTCATCGAAATGGCAAAGCAAATTAATTAAGAAAACATAAAAACAAAATAGATGAATTCAAGCCATGAGCTATAGGTTAAAGCTATATGCTAGTCGCGACTGACTAACCTAGGCATCCAAACGGTCAGCCAGCTTTGTCTCCTTTATTCTGATTGAGTTGGCAGGTACTCTAACAAAGCAAAAGCTTCCCTCAGCATTCTAGAAGAACAGAATCGTTACCCATATCTTCCACTAGCGTTCAGCAAGGCACTGGTTAGCACTCTGTCGTTGACGATTAAAAAGGTGATATTCGGGTCAATTCAGTGTTCAACGTCCAATTAGTGTAGCAGCTAACAGTTAAAGGGAAGGTATACCAGGGAAAAACTGCAAATCCACACTTTTACTGAAATGTATGTTCTGGTGCTTTAAGATTTCGCTTTTATAACATGCTTCTAATGGCCAGTTTGAGACAATTATTTGAACCAATTAGAATAATTGAATTGAAGATTTTAAAGTATTTACATTTTGTCTTGGTATTGTACCCATTGGCTTAGATACTGGCATAAGGGATGGACCAGTTATTTGTGAAGAAATAAAATCATGTCTTAGACGTTATTTCCATCAAGCTAGAATGGCCCAGGAAAGGTGTCGCATACCTGATTACATAATGGTGGTTTATGATAGTCTTCCGGGGAAAAAGTTTTATACAAATACACGGAACTCATGTGTGGGCTGGTGCATTGGGCGAAAGAAGGCAGCACACAGGAATTGTTTTGTTCCAGCTCTAAGGAAAAAGACATTTAAAAAATGACAGTTGCAGACTTCCTCCTTTCTCATTAATACCCATGTATTTTAAAACAAAATACATACACTGCAAGTGTCAGTGCCAATTTTAATTGGGAAAGTCCCTGAAAAGTACAAACATGTCCAGTAGTAACATGACCAGTAGTAACATGGCCAAACAAAAAGGGGAACAGTAAAACGAGTGAAACCTTGCATCTTCCCTTGCTTTATGACGACTGGACATTGACCTGTGTTTGGCATATAGCAGTTGACCGTTATGTTTTGGACCTTGCTTGCATTCTGCTCGCAAGCAGGACCTCAACAATGTAGGTCAGCACTGGATATTCTGGTTTCATAATGAGAAAGGTATAGCGGAATTCACACTGTTCACATCATATCTTTCAATCGATGCATTCATATTCAACACCGATTTATTGCTGAGGTATAAGATACTGTTTCATAGAATCGTGTACAGCTTCATTCAACTGAGCCACCAAAATAAAGGGCTACAAAGTACTCCAGTGCTACCCTTCTCTTGAAATAGCACCATTAGCCAATTTCTAGTTATCTCACAAACTTAATTGCTATAATTAATTAGGCCTATCGTGGCATGGCAGCCTTGATAAGCACATGCTGCCACCTCTCAAAGTACACTTTTATGTACTATTTTCAAATGTGCTGTCCACCAAGCCACACAGCCTCATGTAATCAGGTTTTTCATGAGGTGAGGAAACCCAAGAGGACTAGATATGCATAGACGCAATGTTTGTGGAATGGAGTAAGCTTATGTTTTATTAATGCTTTTGACATAAAGGGGTTAATACAGACTTCAAAACACTCTGATTGTTACAAGACGTTCAACATCGATGGACAATACATTCCAGGTTTGTCATATTCTACAGTCATTGTTAACATTATTTGCAATTGTTACTCGCGTTTGTGTCAGGGCTCTGGTATACTATTTTCCTACGTTACCCAGAATGCCATTTTCACGCCTGACTTTGTTGTACGGATAAATAAACATCACTGATACAATCGCCAGGGAAAGGCAGATCTTATAAGATATGGTTCATAACTGTATGGATGTATAAAATGAATCGCTGCCCGACTGGCCCGGTCCACAAAACCTAGACCGAAGCCGTATCTGGTCTAAACACTGTCAGCGGCTCACACTGCCAGAACACAGCTGTACTCCCTAATGTATTAATCTGAGTTCACCAGCTACCTGGCCGCCTGCTCTTCGTACATGGCTCCTAAGCTGAACTTCCATGCTAGTCAGAGGTGGGGGTGATCGCCACGCCAACATCAGAGACCAAAAAAGCAAAAGTGCCTTCTGGTTGTATGAGTCGGATAGCGTGAGAATAGTGTGTGTATCTCTCAGTAGGAATATTGCTACATCTTTTATTTGGTGTCATTCTGAGAAACCCCTGAGTTATTATTTTTTTTACCTAGTCTGTGCCCTATTTGAGCAGGCTTTATGTTACCCCCTCCATCCCCTAGAATAGGGGGACATAACGTTGATGCTGCACCGTTCTGAAGACATTCTCTGCCATTAATCTCATTGTACATGCTGCCACAATATCTCTGCGAGACGTAGTGTCTACAGAAATCGAGTTCAGCAGCAGAAAAGTGGAATACTCCATAAATCAGCAAATTATGAGCCGACTTGCATTGTACATCACCTATAATCACAAATGAATGACCTCTGTGTTTTAGCCTGTACCTTTCCTTTAGTACGGGCCAGTTAGCAAAAGGTACTCCCAAAGACCCTTAGAAGAAAATAAACCCTTAGACACAGCTGACTTACATTTATGATACAATGAAAATGCAGAATCAAAGCTTACTTGGGGGTCCAACATTAGCAAATGCAAACAACCACAGTTAAGTCAAGCATACTTTGTCAGTGCTGTTGCCACAGAGATGGCAATAATTTAAGTGTAGCTCAAAAGGTTAAGATGCCAATGTATTGCTAGGCTTATAAGTTCTCAGGCTCTACACATAAAAACTATACTTGTCCATGTGCTGCAGACATTGTATTTGTTCACAACCAGAAACATTGCTGTGGTTTGTACGCTCAAGTCTCCATTGGCTATGGTGTCATTATCAAGAGTAGGCCAAAATACTGAAATGGTATAGCATACTAATTCATCATACATCCATTTCTGAGGGGAACACAACCTGTGCGGTTGTCTATGTAGAGCCAAAATCGTTTGATAACAGATTATCAATAATTCTGATAGGTAGATGAGCTCAGCATATTGATTGTATACATCAACATCACAGAACTTTAATGTTACCCTTCACCTTGGAGACCTAGATTATATTTAATGTCTCATTAAAACATAAATGTACACACAGTGCACTATGAAGAACTTATTGATTAATTTAGCTAACTCAAAAAATATAATGAAACAACTGATGAATAATTGCATATGAGCAATGTGGAAGGACTATTCAGTAAACTTTGTGTATTACTCAAAAAGATGTATCTCCCAAGAACTGTTTACCCTAGTCCCATTATTAAGACCCAGTTACACTTCTGTTAAGTTCTGTTATAAAGGGCACCCAAGACAACATCTTTCTTTATATATATTCTGCTGAGGTTTTCAATGCAAACCTCCCTTCCCACCAGTCTAGAGACAGTCCTGCAACAATCTGCTATTGGTCCAAACATCTGATGGTTGAGGAAAAGTGGGCTAATAATGTTGCTGTAGTTAGGTGTTCCCAAGCACCCAAAATGATCTTATTTCAGCAAATTGCTTGTGTAAGTAAAAATATGCATTTGTTAGGATCGACGTCTCGAAACCACGCCTGCTTATTGTGAACTACATGATGATGGCCAACTGTGGCTGGTCTTGCATGCTATGCCTACATTAGCTCTGGCTAGCTCCCGTCTCCTCCCCTGATCCACCAGGTATCTCAGTTAGCTTTGAATAGTTTCCCTGTATGGTGTTCCCGGGTGTACTGCACACCCAGTCCTTCACGGTGGCACAACCGATGCTGTAGACTACAGCATTGGTTGTGCACTTCTAGTGTCTAGCTACCGTAGTTATGTTATGGAAACCACATTCCTGCCATAATGCTACACTTCCAGTACAACTGAATGCAAGGGAGGGTGTGACTAAATTTGGGACGGATGTGTGCATTGTTCAGGATGATAATTCAGGATTTGATTTGTGAGGACGAGGTGCTTCCACACTGACCCAACCCACATCGGGCCAGTGTGCCATACACGTTGATGGTTGTATGTTTCTTTTCAGCAAACATGTAGAATCGTTGTTGACCAACATTCTTTAGTTGGGTGTTGCCGTTTGTTGGGGTAGGGTTCTTTTATTAAAGGACGTCAAAAATGTAATTTACATTATTTGTGAGTGTAACGTCACGCACCTTTTGGTTTTAACCACGAAATAATGTTTGAAGAAACCTGATATTCCCGCAACCATCATCGCATCATCCAATAGAGACGGACTAATTAATATATATATATATATATATATACACACACACACACACACACATACATACATACAATGTGTCCACTTAAGACCAATACGCGTCATTCTCATAGACTGGACGTATAATTTGTGTCCAAATTCCCCCTATACTTGTTACCTAAATAGTGTACTATCTACTATAGTGTGGTATTTATAGGGATTAAGGAAGGGGCCCGACGAGTCCATTTAATGAGCCAGGTGTCCATTGTTTAAAATCTCTCCATTTGTGACAAGTGGGATTAACCTTATACTAGAGCCACTTTGCAACATCAAACTATTTAGCCGAGCAATTACTATCAACATGTACCATTAATAATCGGTATACAGCGAATTCTTACTGAATACAAGTTAAACAACGAAAAAAAAAAAATATGGCAAATATTTTTCTCCACCTTAACATTCATGTAAACCCTTACATATTGAAGAGTGGGAAATCTGTGTGATTCATGTGGAAGATGTAATCTACGATGCTTGATAGCAAATGTGTTATTGGTTTAATTTAGCAGGCATCCACACACACACGCGCACACACGCACGCAAGGCCTGAATGTAGGTAGGTCAAACTTAAAATGCCATAGCCAGCAGAATTCCCACATGACAAAATCTTGAAGATATTCTGTTCAAGAATTTCACGTATCGTTCTTGGTCTGTGCCTCTCCTGTGTTTCAATAATGGTTGTGGCGGCTGAAACCTGAATTGCCCTTATCTTATGTATGTATATAAAGTAAATACATGATGTGGAACAATATACTATATTTCACATTAGCATTAACTGCTGAGCGGTCTATAAATTGAGAATGCAGACACTTACAGAAGAGTTTAAACACAACCCACATCTAGCAGCTGCACAGCTGCACTCCAACTTAACTCAATCGATTCATTACATTGCGAACCTATTTTAGCTGTGAAAACTGCAATTGGTAACATATGTAGATTCTCCCAATTCCATAAGCATGTCTGCTTATGGTTGAAGACTAAAAGGGTTGATAAAGCCAAAGCTGGGTGCCGGATCCAACTGCCAGGTAGCGTTTAGAGCTCTGTTGCAGAACCTTTGTTATTGTGTGTATTTGAACGACGACTAAAACTAGCATCATGTTAGCCGATCGGTTCTGGGTTTATTCTAAATATTAACGTTGACATGTGAGCAGGTTTTGTTATTCGCGCTGTGTCGACGTATTCTCCACTTGCAAGTCCGCAACTACCAAAATATGACCGAAACAAGGTCGTCATAGGGAGCATCGTAGCACCGTGCTAGCTCATTAGCTTCTTAGCATTTGTTGCCACAATGGCAGCATTTGAATTGGCCGAAGCTCGATAGCGCTTCATCAGCTGGCTTCATTAGATAGCTAACTGCTACTGGCTAGCTGCTACTGGCTAGCAGCTACGGTAGCGGCTACTGGCTAGCAGCATAGCTAACAGCATCGGGACTACTGAAAAATAACTCAAGATGATTGGCATTTTGCTCCCAGTACGGTGATGTTTAAACAAGGTCCTTTGTGCACACTTGTTGATTCAAACTGCTAGATGTATGATAAAGTATAATAATGTACAATACTGTATAATAATGGTGGTGTCAGGAGCCCCAGCAGCAGAAGACTCTTCACTCACCAGGAGGAGTAGCCCTGCTCCGCCATCCCGCCGACACCTGGTCACCTGGGTCTGAGGAGAACACCGAATAAGGTCCCGATGACAACCCGCTGGGACCTTGGAGATGTCTTCTGCGGTTCCTTCGGAGACAGATGTCCTAGTAGTTACTTTTAAATGACAACATGGCGACACGTCCTAGCCTCAGCTAGTAAGCACTAGCTGAACAGCTCGTAGGAGAGATCGCGGTGATGGTGGAGAGACAAAGACCCGAGGAAAAACTGACGTTATGTCGTCGGTTCTCCAATGTCTTGTCGGCACCCTAGCCCAGCAGGCTCGGTTTGTTAATACACTACTTCCACTGTATATCCATATTCAAGAGGTTTGTCCAGTGTAACTGATGATCCTGAGGGCTGCAGCTCCTGCTGTAATGGAAGACGCTTTGTTTTCTACAGCGAGTCACGGGGGCGCGCATCGCCCTGTAGAATATAGTCTAACAGACGTGCACGGAAACGCTTTTATGCTTGAAAGTGTTTTTGCACTGGTGTCTCTTCGTTTGGACGCAACGCAGGCATCATACACTACACACGCATGTAATAATATCAGCATTCATATTAAATATAGTGTGTGTATTCGAAAGCAATACGCAGTTTAATATCAAGGTAAAAAAAACTTCAACACACAAATGCCTGAACACAACCCTGCACGCTGGCCCTACTGGAATTACAAAAGACGGACAATATATTGAATTTGCAGACGTAGATACATAGTCATTAAAAAGAAAGTATGATCAGACGAACCACGTTTTATAATTCATAATTATTGGCGATGGATATCGTAAATATGTTATCAGCTATGTTTTTATAGTAGATGTAAACGGGTGTGTAGCATTGACGTATTTTTATAAGTAATTTATGTCGTCAAACTCTTCCGTCCTATTTCTCCGAACTGTGACAGGGTGATAAAGTCGGGTCCCCTGGGATTGGATCATCAGTCATGTAGTGTCGCTAACGAGAGAATAGCGTCTTAAGATAAGTGGTTGGACCTCAGTGTTTAGAGGCCTATACCTACATCCCCAACTATATTGCTATAGCTACCAACTAGCTCATCGTGCTAACTGGATCCCTGGCAGCCAACATCGCACGGACCTTTAAAAGGCTCTGCACTCAAAGTGATTGAATGCTAGAGCCTAAACGCACGGAGGAAGTCGCTTTTAGCTGTGCTTAGTGTGCTCCGCCCCTGCTGTATTATCGGACTACGTCTTCATAGGCGTGCATCATTTTCAAAGTTCTAACTTGTGCAGACATTCGTTTTGTTAAGAGTGACATGCTGTCTTTTCAGACCGAAATTCGATTTAAAGATTTAGATGGGGGTCAAGGGATTCCCTCCTCTACACGAACTGCAAGGATTACCAAAGTCCGCCAGTGGAGTGGCATTCCTCAAGATTATAGACAATCTGTTCAGGGACGTTGGCTCAGCACGAATTGCATGGATGTGCATAAAAAGAATAATGGCTGCATAGTAACGTCAAATAACTTTCGATAGATAAGGAGTGAGTTTGCAACAAATCTGAACAGCAGGCTCTGGCCCATTTTTACTTCGACAGCAGATTTTGAAACCGTTGCGAAATTACCAAGAAAATATATAGAAATCATATCAAATAATATATACATATATATTCACTACATATTCACAAGTTATATATAATACTATATATGCTACCTATTATACTCTACTAAAATGTTTCTTATATGGAGCTTATATGGAACTATATGGAGTAATAAGAACATATTAGGCTACATTACATTCGGTTCTAAACAAAAAGTAACAAATGTTCATCTTTATGTAACGGTAACACAACTGAAACAGGATAAAATGTAATTGTTAATTACAAGTCTTGTTTATTGCTCTGCTCTTAACTGGACTGTATTATTCATAGTATTTATTTTGTGTGTTTATTTTTGAGCGTGTGCAAGTGTTACTCCTTAATGATGTAATACATCGACTCGGCCTCTAGGTGTCGGGCCCTACTCTAAAGACAGCAGTCACAAAAGGACGTATTTAAAGCACTGTATGCACGACACAGTAGTCACAGACTTCTCTGTGATGGATTTTTACTCATTCAGTTACAACTATTTGAATTCTGAAACATACACAAATAAGAAACAACACATGAATGACTGATCAATTAAATAAAAATCTGTTTTATTTGCTGATTGCTGTGTTTCTGGACAGTGTGTGTCTAGGTGTGTGGGTGCCTGCATGTGTGTTTTGAACACTTCCTCATATCTTGTGTATCTTGTTCTTTATGTGTGCACCTCTTTGCTCTGTGCACACACCAGTTTATAACTGGATCTCTCATGGTATTTACTCTGGACCCTGTATGGCTCAAGCCATGAAATATAAGAACCAAGAAACAAATTCTGCAGAGGTATAGAAGTAACATTATTATTGGATTTATTATTCTGTGTTCAAAGCTATAGTAGGTAAGAATTGATTAAGCTACATGTTATCAGTAAACTAACTTGTATTCAGCTAACTTGTATTTAAATGTAAATGTTACTTTCTTATCATTATTAATATTGTGCTTTGATGCTTTGATGGTGCTTTTGATGTGAGCAGCTGTAAGTGTTTGTATTAGTGTATATAAGTGAATACATTAGTTAACATTTGAGTGGTCTCTGCTACGCCTTTTCTAATAACTCAATTGAGGTAACATAACACCAACACTAACATTTATATCCATAACTTTTGCCCTGCTGCTATAGAGAAAGCGAGAGAGAGCCCAAGAGAGAGTATAGAGTGACAGGGAGGGGGAGGGAGAGAGTATGGAGAGAGAGAGAGAGAGAGAGAGAGAGAGAGAGAGAGAGAGAGAGAGAGAGAGAGGAGATAGTGTGAGAGGGAGAGAGTTAGGGAGAGAGAGAGTGACAGGGGGAGAGAGAAAGGATAACATGTCACACTTTAGGTAATGAGCTGTGAGTGAAACCAATGCTTTGTTCCTTATGTAAAGCACCTGATCAACATCTGTGAGTGTAAACTTCTATTCACGTGGGGACAAAAATGCCATCATGTCTGTCCCATAGAACTATATTATTGGTCCACTAAGAGAGAACCCCCCCCTGCCCAGTGGTGGGGTCATGTGGTCATAAACAGGGGAGACTCTCTTTGCATAATGGGAACACTCTTGCACAACTGCAAGGTCGCTCTATGCGCATGGAACTCTCTTTGCTTGTATATCATAGCATGTGTCATTGCGCTTTCTGTATCCTCCAAAACATCAACAAAGTCACTAAATAAGGACATTTTGGTCACAAGTTGGGGTATCTCAGACAATGAATTCAAGCTTTAAAGAACACACCTCCAAGATTAGTCCAGAGGATTTAAGAATAGCTTCACTGTATGCTAAATGAACACGTTTTATTGACCCTTGATTAAATCGTTTTGTTTTTGTTTGCTTTGCTTTATATAACATGAAAACAAAGTATTTGAGCATATTTGACATATTGAAACCCACTTTCAAAACTAAATGTGTGCAAACTAAAAAAAACAAATAACAATGTGCTAAATTGTTTGATGTAAATATTTTCTCATTTAACCTTGCACTTTCTTACCACTGACCTGTAAGGATGGCTAGATTTCCCTCTAATTTTCTCTTTCTATTAATGCCCCTCAACCCACCAGGCTTTACAAGTCTCCCACACAGTCTCCCCCCAACACAACCTCTGCAGTACTTCCTTGTCATTCCTCTTCCTCTTCTTCCACGGAACCAAGAGATGATGATGATGATGTAGGAGGAAGGGGGGGGGGGGATGGGGGATTGAACCCCCTGTTTGAAGCTACTTCCCTGCTGGAGAGGAGGTTCTGTGGGAGTCTGTTAGCACGCTTGATATGAGAGCATGATCAAAGCTGTCTCGTTCCGCCTGACCGAAATCCACAGGATTAAGGATTAGGGAGACAGGAAGCTGAGAGAGAGAGAGAGAGAGAGAGAGAGAGAGAGAGAGAGAGAGACGGATAGAGAGAGTCAGTGTTTTGCTGGGGTGTTGTTGGTGGTGGAGGCGACAGAGGAGGGTGAGGTATAGAGAGTTGAGCACAGCGAAGGACTCGAGACACAATGAAAAGAGGAAAAAAAGGGGGTGGGGGGCTTGTCAGGTTGTGTCAGGTTGTGACAGACAGAAACGCGGTGAATGGGAACATAAAGTCACTGAAAATATGGCGTGATAGTTTATGTTGTTCACATGATGGGTGGGGATGTTTGTAATATTGCAAATGAATCAGAGACTTTTGCAATTTGCTCTAATCCATGAAGCGGAGATTCAACAGCTGAATTTAATTTATGCTACAAAGTTTACAACGTCACACTTCATGTTGAGATTTCAAGATATTAAAAGTCTCTCTCTCTCTCTCTCTCTCTCTCTCTCTCTCTCTCTCTCTCTCTCTCTCTCTCTTTCAATTGTGGATACCTCAAGCATTGTTCAAAGAAGTAACACAGAGAGAGTGAGTTTAAGGCCCCACGAAGAGAGTGTAAGGAATTCAGGAAGTAAGTGTAAGGGCACTAGGAAGAGAGTGTAAGGAGACCAGGAAGTGAGTGTAAGGGCACCAGGAAGTGAGTGTAAGGAAACCAGGAAGAGAGTGTAAGGAAACCAGGAAGAGCGTGTAAGGGCACCAGGAAGAGAGTGTAAGGAAACCAGGAAGTAAGTGTCAGGAAACCAGGAAGTGGGGGTAAGGGCACCAGGAAGAGAATGTAAGAAAACTAGAAAGTGAGGGTAAGGAAACTAAGAAGTGCGAAGGAGGAGCAGTGTGAGATGTGGTCGGTGGGTTGTAGAGCACCAGACTGTTGAGTGGATTAAACAAAAGCTGGATAAAGGGTCAGTAGAGATAGGGTCCCTCCCACCAGATGTGCTTTACGCCACTGGTGTGTAATGAATTACCTCACTGCTCATGACACCAGCGTTGGTGCACTGACAATTACATTACACAACACAGCCCAAGAACCTGATACGTGCTCTCCTTTTACCAGACACTGGGTGTGTGTTTTGTGTGTTTGTGTGTGTGTGTGTGTGCGTGTGTGTCTACATGTGTGTAGAGGTGCGGGTGCCTTACCTCTCTGTGGACAAGCCAAACATATCTGCCCCCCCCCACCCCAGAGGAATATAGGAGTGAAAGCAAACAGTGAAGAGATGTCTCACCGTCCAGCTCTGTAGCGTGACGCCTCATTCGCCAGATCCCCTATCAATTTGTGCTTCCAGCCAATCGCAATAAAGGATGTGGTCCCGCACAGTCACAGAAACAGTTGGCACGGAAACAGCACATTACACCATTATCCAAACCCCCCTCCCTCCCAGGCCTTTGTCGTCATCCATCCCTCCCTCCCTCCCTCTCTCCCTCCCTCC
>JAOPJO010000118.1:11378551-11394174 GCA_027123675.1 Molva macrophthalma | reverse complement strand
GTGTGTGTGTGTGTGTGTGTGTGTGTGTGTGTGTGTGTGTGTGTGTGTGTGTGTGTGTGTGTGTGTGTGAGACTACTAAATAAAGGTAAGGAGGCAGAGGTAGGAGTATATCAAGTATAATAAAGCTAGGAGTGCAAGTTCAGAGTTCTAACCCTGTTGAGAAGAGAAGAGGTGAACTGAACTGTGTTTTTGTAGTTTGGTGGATGGAACGGGGAACCTGAAAATGACAAAAAAGCTTTTGTTGAAAGATTTATTAAACGGATATAAGGGGATAATCCGAAGTGTATTTTACCATTGAACAATGCACAGGAAATCTTTCATTTCATAATAACATCTATGTTTTCATATAGCACAAGTTTACATCCTGGAAGAAAATGGTTCATTTAAAGAAAATATGTATTACCAGAATAGAAGGCGATGCCACTAGAGAGCAATGCCAAATAATACATACAGATGGTATGGACAGAGAGCTGCAATGAGGAGCACCGTGTTTTTGGATGTGTATGAGCATCCCTGTTCTATGAAGAGGCGTTTTAATATATTGGAGTAAACAACAGAGGTATTCAAGGCCACCGTTTTTGTCCGCCGTGTTACAGAGAATGTCTTCCTCTTACATAAGGACCTGGGTTCCTTTCCTTTGAAGTTAATCGGGAGAAAATCACATTGACCTGGTAGGGGTCCCGTCTCTGTGCAATAACGAACACCTGGTCAGACTTGTACAATACAAGGCATTGAGGAATGCAATGAAGCCTATACTATGAGAACATAATAAAGAAGCTTCATGCTACTGGCTGTACAATGTGCTAAGATGTTTCAAAATGGAGAAGATGGACGCGATGGAGTTCTGAGTGGCTAGTCGAGCTATTCCCCGGACCTTGAGCAAGCAGAACTTATTCACACAATGGGTTTGCCTATAATTCCTTCATAATGCTGTCCTCTACATGAGGTGTGTGTGTGTGTGTGTGTGTGTGTGTGTGTGTGTGTGTGTTGCAATCCGTTAACTGTGGAAGGTTGGGTTTTATGACTGCTGCTCTTTGACTTTCATCCAGGCCAACGACCATAAAGTAATAAACATTTAGTAGTGGACATTTGAGTTTAAGTTATGCAACGGTTTGAATACAACTTAAAGCACAGATATGGATATGTTTTTATCAGACGCTTGTATCCAAGTGAGGTTGAGAACAATCGAACCAGAATACAATTGCAGTTCTGGACGACCTTAGAACAAAAACAACAACAACAACAGGACGGAGAGCAGGACAAAACATAAACAAACAGTGATGGGCTCGTGGCGACTTTCTGACATTATTGGATATTTTAACACTTAGTTCTGAACCTTTACCATTTCTTTCAGGCCTACAGCTGGTCCACAGAGGCCCCCCTGAACTCACCTCTATGGGTGTCTCTGCTAGCCACATGTTGTGGTAGAGGGAGACGGGTCGTCTCTGTCTCTGATGCCCGGCCTGGCGCAACGCAAGGTGGACGGGTTCGCTCTTCACACCGACACTCTCCGACCGCACAAGGTGCACGGCGGCGGAACGTCTTGGCAGAGACAACGTTTTCTTGGGCGGCCACCGCTGCGTGGCCGCGTTTAAATTTGGGTTGGAGTCGCTCCTGGTTTTACGCCTGCCCGGGTTGAGCTTCAGAAGGGCCTGCTCCACTTTGTGCTGCAGGTTCATGGATCTGTCGGTGGCGGCAGCATCCGTTGCCGGGAGAAAAAGCGAGGAAGAGGAGCATGAGGAGAGCGTGGAGGAGCGCAGAGCAGAGGTCCAAGTGGAGCTCGGGGTCAGGCTGCGCTGCTCTCCATCCGTCGACACGGACGCGGGGTTGAGTTCTGGGTTGCCAGCCGACGACGGCGACGAGTCGGCCGCGTCGGAGGAAAATGGCGTTACTTCAAATCCAGAGTCGTCCGATTCGGACCTCAGGTTGATCACCATGTCCAGTGAGGACGCCGGCGTGGATACGGGTGTCGTGGTGTCGTAAGAATCGCTCCACGGGCGCGTCTGCTCGTCTGAAGAGGAGAACGGCCCCCCGTCGTTCACATACGTCTCCAGAAGGTTCCCAAAGCTACGGTACAGATTCATATTCAAAGTCAAAACTAATACCTAGTAAAAAAAAAAAACGAACAAAAAGGCATCAAACACAAAAACTAAAACATGCACCGGTTCACCAAGTCGTTGTTGTGGAATAAGAAGGAAAAGCGTGAAGCAACAAAGACTGAATATCAGTCTCTACACCACACCTCACCGACCCGTCACTTCCAGCGACACATTCATATGCATGTAGATACCTGCAAACGCCTTCCCCCTGTCACCTGCAGAGCGACGTGACTCACCTGCCGAAGACGTTTCTCCTCCAGGTCTCACACCCTGCAGTTAGTTAGAAGCCCTGGAAGAAGCACCGTCTGTCTGACTGACATGCAGGGCATGTCGTGACACGGCAGGCCAAGCAGAACCCAACAGTCTATGCAACATCCCACTGAGTGTGGAGTGGATATGCATTTCAAACACGTCACTTCACACGTGAGAAACCAAAACTAGCATGGTGTGTCTTACCGATAAGACCCAAGTACGGACACAACACCTGATCACATATAAAGCTACCTCAAAAAGTAGTAGTGGCAACTTAGGCCACTTTTGACTTACATTCTGACTTACAATGTGTAACACACACAAACATACCCCACACACACACACACACGCACACACGCACACACACATGCACACACACACACACACACACACACACACACACACATGCTACATTCCAATAAGCAGGAAGGCGGAAGAAGTTATGGTGGTTGGGGGGGAGCTGATAACATCTCACATTCCTGTGAGATGATGTCCCCAGGTGAAGTATAGCTAAACAGTGAAACTGTGTTATCATGACAAGAAGCTCCGTCACTCAATCGGCTGGTTATTTTCAAGGCAGTGTAGGCCTATTGGTTATTTTATTAATTATCTTATTTATTAGTATTATTAGTTATTAGTATTATGATTTGTCCTATAGGTTAGCCATCATTCTTGTCACGTAGGTTAATTTCCTGGGGTTACTAACTGGGTTATGTAAATTAGAATAACTAGCCCCAGTAAATCCAGTCAGTATAGATCAGCTACTAACTATGTGAATGTGTAGCCAGAAGGACAGGATAATGGCTATAGGGGGATCAATTCTCACCCAACAGGCTCCGTGTTTGATGCCCAATGTCCTCCAATGACTTAGCTGCAGGCATTCCTGAGCAAGATCCCTTTTCACTTATGGCTGCTGTGTGTAGGCCTACTGTAGCGCACCTAAATTACAAATGACTATAATTAAGATCATCGGCTAATGACTTTGTTCTTTATACTGGAACATCCACGTTGGTAACCCTCTGGTATTGGATTTGCTCATTAAAATAATCACAGTTAAGCCTACAACCCAAACATTGTACATCTCTCTTCCTGGCTCTGTTTTTCTGTTTTGTTTGTCTAATATAAATAATAAGGCCTAGCCTACATTATGATAATGATTATTATTATTAGCAAAGCCCTAGTAGTAGTGTGTGATATAGACTATTGTTTATGGTTGTTATTTGTCCATGTGTAGAAAGAATGCCTCGACGATAATCACCACTAGATGTCATTACGGATGCTTTTCTCGTCCGAAAGGCTCGATTTGAAATTCAATCGAATAGGCTACGTTCAATGTAGACTACATTAAATGTATACTATGTTCAATGTAGGCTACGTTCAATGCTCATCCTGAATAAATGTAGCTGGGGCAATGAATAAATCCTAATACACTTAAACGGGGAAATGTCCGTGATAACCATTTTCATGTCGAATTTGCCCCCGAGGCAACCGATCAACCCGCATTGAACTGCTGAATAGAAAATAATAGAAAATAACAAAATATAATAGGCAACATCCGTCCGTTTCAGAGCTAATTCAGGCTCATATTTATATATATTTAAAAATATTTATAAAACAGTGATACTTTCATATGTTGCGTTTTTTATTTTAGATGGTTTTTATCATTAGTATATTTATAAACTAGACGTACCAAGTCGTTATAGCCTAACGTTACATTATATTGTAAGAAAACTCGAAACGTGTAATTTCCAGAATGTTTACAACAACGTATAAACTAAGCTACAATTATCAAAGGCGTTAATAAACACATCTCCCAGGTGTTGCGTCTCTCTCAGACGGCAGGAACTGACCGGCTCGTCGCTCTGGGTTCTAGAACCTGCCCCTCCACCTCCTCTAGCAACCAATCAACAATGCGGTGAGGTCGACCTGGTGCTGTGGGCATTTTCTGAGCAATATGGATAGGCCTAAATTCCCCCCTAAATTCAGCAAAGTACTGGCGACACCCGATCCACAATACATACCCGGGTAAGTTTACCTGTTCTGACTCCATTAAAACACATTACGTTTTCAAATGTAGCTTTAAAAAATGCAAGAATGACGCCACTAGTAAATATCTACCATAACTTTTCAATCAGTAACGTTAGAAACATCACTATATAACGTGTTCCTTTTAGGATATTAATGATAGGTTAATACATTAAACATTAGGTCTGACAAACAGCAAGGAAAATACTTCGACTCACAACATGTCAACCACAGAAAAAGGGAATGTGTGTAATGAATATTGACTAAGACTTTTCTCTTATAACTGTAAGAGACTTCATAGCCAGGGCTTCAGTTACAGTAAACGGGTGTTTATTCACAAACGAGGCAGAGCTAGTAAAAATAGAGCTAAGAGCATGTGATCGGACGGTGATGAAAACAACACTGAAACCGATCATGGGAGTCATGACAACCGTAATTAGGTACAGGTGTGAGGGACGATGAAACGTGGATCTCTGGAAGACAAGGGAGTAGATATAGTGGTGAGCAGGTGGACTCAGCAACACTTTAAATCTTTTATCCTATTTATAGTTATTTTTAAAAAATGTAGTCTTGTATTTCCGCACCAATAGACCACAACAAAGTCCATGTATGTGAATGTTTACCTGGCACTTCAACTCCTATTGTGACCCATATTTTGAGAGTGCCATGGTTACGCCTCTTTTTTATCCTCCCTTCGCCCAGCTATGCAGGGTATTGCCCACAGCTGAAGTACAACATGGGCCAAACCTACGGCCAGCTGACGTACAAACTGCTGACCAGCCCGGAGGTGAGGAGATCCTCGAGGTTGGTGCTCAGCACAGGTCGCCCCCAGACCGACGACAGACCGGACCCGACCCCCGACCGACCGGACCGGACCGCCGACCGACCGGACCGGATCGCCGACCGACCGAAACGGACCGTCTACGGACCGGACTGGTCGACAGACAGACCGGACCGGAACACAGACGGACCGGACCGGACCGGCGACGAGATGCTGGGGACGGCCCGCCTGCACCGAGGAGAACAAAGAAACTTAGACAACATGATCCCAGGCTATACAGGTGTTCTCTGCAGGGGTTTTGTCCTTGCCGTCACAAGATGTTGCGTGTATGCGTTATATACTCATTTGACCCTGACTCTCTCTGTGCTCTACAGGGTTCATTCCAAAACGACAGAAATACTACGCCCAGACCTACTCTGAGACCTGTCGCGGGGCACTTACCGAATTCACCCGAGACCAGAATACGAGGCTCCTCTTGCAATCCTCAGATCTGCCCGTGGTTAGCTTCAGGAGCCCAGAGTTTCAAGTACATTTCTCTCTGAAATACTCCACATCCACCCATCTGACCCCCCCCCCCACGTAACACTCATATTGACCCCAAAGTAATCTACACCATGATCAATACATCATGGGGGAGCTTTGATGTCAGTTCATAGAAATGTATTACACCCTGGAACGTCCAGTTATAAGCAGAGCATGCATTGTCTTATACTCAATCTGATATTCACACCCGTTGTACGACACACGGTTGCACCACCGCCACATATTGCATTTCCCACTCTAGCGCCATAGACGATCACATGGACGCTCTGTGACGACACATTTCTGTTTCTCTGCATCTGAAGGGGAGGAAACTGAACACCCCTCTGACCGCCGTTTGCAATGAGCTGACCCCACTGAAGGCTCCGAAAGCCTGGAAGCCGCTGGGATCACCTTACCTCATGGACGACCGGAGCCCACATAAGTACTTTATCTCAGGTACACATCGTCTGGACACGGCAGTGGAACGCTGAGATGTGTGGTACTACTTAAAGGCCAATGACGCACTTAACCGTATTGTTCACGATACAAAACAAAAAGATGAGGCTGACACATGTTAGCCAAAAACAGAGAGAGTACCTGTGTGTGTGTAGGCCAAACAGCACAGGTATCTTATCTCATACACTCCCATTTCTATCCAAATGCAAAAAGAAAATACCTTGAAAGGACGCAATGTCGTCGCTTGATGAGGTGGTCCTCTTTGTTGTCCAACATCTCTGTGTTTCATTACTCTTCAACCACTGATGTATATTTTCTCAGAAACACTACAAAAAAGTGCACAGAATTTACTTTATTTTTCTTTGACAGGCTTCACAGGATACGTGCCCAAATCCCAGTTTCTGTTTGGGCGGGGCTTTCCCGCCACGACCAATGAGGCGCTGATCCAGTTCGGGAGGGAGATGCGGTGCGAGTTCAGTTCTTCTGCAGACAACATGGAGAGGAACAGCAGCACCCTGCCACCCATCCCCACCGTCTACCCCTCCAGCCACGGCCTGTTGCCCTTCTACACCGGACATGTGCCAGGTCTGTTTATCCATGTTTCCACAGAATACATAGTTATGTTAAAACTGCACTATGTCACTTTTCTACTGCAGCTTTAGCACTTTATTAAAAAATATCTGGAGTACAAAGTTCCTCAAGAATAAAAGTCAATCCATCCAAGGAATTGTTCTCTATAAATCTTCAGAAAACTGTAGCTTAATCTCAAGCCACTAGAGGCTGCTAATGGGAACAGTTACATAGTGCAGGTTTAATATTTCACTTGGGCTTGGTATCGCTGTAGTCAATTGATACAGATATAAAAATAAAGATGCATTTTATGTCCAGCCATGTCTAATTTAATCTTCTTCTTCAGGGTATAAATTCATGTATGGAGATACCTTTGGCAAGCTTACCCACAATGCACTGGGGATGAGCGATGTGAAAAGGAGCATTGGAGTGAAGTCGTAGAAGAAAAGGCCAGAAGAAGAACATTATTCATTTTATTAAAATGGCTGCATCATCACTGGTGTGAGATGGGTTATGTTATCAAATATATAACAGATTGAGGATCTCTTTACCTTTGACATATTACTTTGCATACACCCAAGTCCTACTTTCTTTCTATACTGTACCATAGCATAACATATATTATGTTGGATCTCTAGTCTAACAATGTGATGTTCCTCATATTGCCTGGTGCACAAATGAAAAGGCTCTATTTTACCACCAGGTGTGAGTGTGATTAGCCATTACAAGCCATTTGAAAAGTCTGCCCTGCCCTTTGACATCACCAGTGGGAGAGTCCACACCTGGTGCTAAAATAGGGGCCCTTTAAACAAAACCTGATCAATAATCTCAAACGCAAAGATGAAAAGAAAAGTCTTTATTTCAGAGGTTGATTGTCATTGTGCAATAGAGGAAGTTCTAAGGAGACAAAATGCTTGTAGTATATAATCAACACTATGGCATCACATTATACATAATAAAACACTGGGAATCTTTTTCATAATCGATACTAAATTCATTTGCGAACAAAATATAACCATCTACCTGGCACCAAAATCTACCTGAAACAACTGCATAATAGCTTATTGGAGCTTATATACACCCCATTGGGAGACGCACACACAAAAGACGGTAAAATGACCTTACCTTCAGCCAATTAGTGTTTAAAAGACACACACTGTTGCTCCTATGCATTTATTTGTTAACACATGCAACGAAAAATAATCCATGCTAGGACTCAGCTTTCAGAACAGGTATACCAATAATCAAAGGATTGGCTATGATGGACCACATCGGGCTGGTACTACGTGGTGTATTTGGCACTAAAACCACTCTACTGCTTGGTGATCCATAGGTAAACACGTTGAGACGTTGCGACGCTATGCAGCTCAGAAGCCGTAACAATGCTACGTGTTTTTCCACATCTCAAATGGGGGTCGATTTTAAGTAGTCTTTTGGATGATTTGTACTGAGGGCGACGCAGAGGAAAGTCAATATCAACATTGGGACTTGTACTCGATTCGAGTATTTATGCATATATAGGAACGCCGCAAAAGAAGCGAATTGGTCATGCACAGCCTCTATATTACGTGGGCTTTGTAGACCAGTATGGTCTCAACAATATAAATGCATGCATTTTTTCTCTCAGTAGATTGCCTAGCCTACACTACTACACAGAGGATAAATACCACATAAGGAGTCGCTCTCTTCTTACACATCTCTAAATGCAATATGAAACCATCTCAAAGGAGCAGCCTATAGGATACACTATATGAAGACCATCACTCATCCATTATCAAATCACGCAGCACCTGCTTCTCTCTTCTCTCATTATTGAGGTTAATTCTTGGCGACAGGAGGGGAATGGAGAATCTCATGAGGAAAGAAACTGATGGGAAATGAAGTCTTTAATCTGCTTTACGTTACTGTGGTCCTGATAAGGTGAGTCAGTCAGTCTTTGCTCTTCCAAACTTAACTGCCCACACAGACTGGGCCAACTGTCCCAATGTTGAACCGTCCAACTGCAGCCACTGAGAAGGACGTGTGTTCCTGAAAGGGACAATATCGATGTTAGAAGAGTGATCTCTGTTACAGATAAAGGCGTGCATTATTTATGATCAAGTCATTTAAAAGCTCCTCATATCCACGCAACCAACATTTGTATGACTAACTGTAAACCAACCTTCTCTCAAAGTCATGAAAGGAAATCTATTTCAAAATATACTTGCTCAATGCTCAAAGCAAATGACCTTCTGCATTGTGACCCTCTGAGGCCTCTAGCAGCTCCTGGAGCTCTGCCTGGAGGATCCACCGCTGCTCCAAACAGTTTGGCCCAGCGCAGCCCACCGTGGGTGGATCCTTCCGCCTGGACGTGAGGGTCTGCGGAACTTCTCCTGGAGGGTCCGGTCATGGCTTCTCCTCCGTCGTGAACCCCCTCTAGTCCCGTTGCATGGTACTGCTGAGACCAAGCAGAGTATTTCTCTGCAGATCTGCAGTCCTCCTCCTCGATCACACCGTCCACAATCACGGGCTGTCTGATCCACCAGCCGGGGTGAGGGCCAGACTGGGGGCTGTCGTTTCCGGCCTTGGCATGACTCCCTCTCCCCCCCTGCTGGGTGAAACTCTGGGGCTCCTGGGATAACCTTGGGAGATGCAGATCAGTTTGATATGAGTTCCAGGTCTCCTGGCTTCTTGTACCGGTTCCTCTGGGTATTTCAGCCTGAAGTTTTGGCCATGTGGTCATCAGAAGCATGGAACAAGGTGGAACGGGGGAGGTGTTGGAACACAGCTCTCTGTGTCGGGACTCCAGCAGCAGGTTGAGGTCAAAGGGCAGCACAGACAGGGGCTGTAGCAGGAGGAGCAACTCCTGGAACAGCGGTTGACACTGACTCTGAGTCGTGGTCATGAACGCCCAGGAATGGTAGTAGGCTGACACCACATCTGCGAGAGAGATAGGGAGGGCAAGATGCAGATATTGCGTCATTAATTAATTGATGTTGAGATGTTTGCCAGCTAAACAGCTGTTTATAAGCTCTTTGTCATACTCAACAAATGTTGCGTCAAAGTGATTAGGCAACATTGAATTTCATTTTCCAATCACCGTTTTGGCTCTGAAGGTGACTCAACCAAAATTCCAATGATCGCAGACTGAAAGAGAGAATGAAGGTCAATCATTATTTTAGCTTAGTCTTATTGAACACTTATTCATAGTCAGTATTGTCAACTGTTTGACCGACTAGGTTCTTACTTGAGAAGGCCCATGATGAAGGCTCTGAGCTTCATGCTGGAATTGGTGAGCTGAGAACACTGGTGAATCTTGGACACCAGGTTGTCGAGCATGCGGCTAGCACGGCCTGCAGAGGAGGTAAACAAACTACGATTTACCCACAATCCTCCAGTTTAATGTATCTCAATGACCTAAACCATTATGTTGATCTGCCCCATTTGCATATTTAAAAAACGTGTTGATGGACAAAGACAAAAAAATAAAGTTTTCCAATCTAATGTAAACTAATCTAACCCAATCTATATGCCATTAAAATAAATGAATACATTACATTAAGCTCAAAACCTATTATAATCGATCTCATCAGTCTACTCCATTGTGTTCTACGCGTACCTTTCTGTGTGGAGGCGTCCACGACTCTCCAGGAGTGGTTACGTTGCTGGCCGATGACCACATCCAGTTTGTGATGCCTGAGGCCGTCCTCCAGAATGTTCTGGATCGCAGGACACAAGTGTTCAAGGACGAGACCTGCTATAGTCGGGCTGCTCCGGCTATTACCCAATCGCATCTGTGGGAATCGGAGGTCATGTCTTTGAAACATTCCACACCAGACATTGTCATTGAAATCTATTTCAATTGAGTCATGTAGCTAAAAATAAATCAAGTATTATGTGATCACGATATGTGTGTGTTTCAACGTCCTTGCGGTGCTCCTGCTCTCGGGATGCTTCGTACCTTTTCTTCGGGGTCTCTGCTGCTTCCAAAATGAGCCATAATCAAATCCATGGCTGAGCTCACAGATCTTAGCAGACCTAATGAAACAATTGAACCAAGGACAGAGGGTCAGATCAGGTGAGAAGGGTAACGCCTTTAGATATCCATGCTGCAATCAATAATGCCCCCCCTCCGCCCTCTCCCCTCCCCCTCATAAGATGACACCACACATGGCTAACATTTGGAAAACAAATACATTATACATGAGGATGACACAAAGTAGGATCATACTTCTGGATAAAGGCCCTCATCATATGGCTAATGTTAATATGTATGCAAGACGACTTGGGAGTGCAGCAGCACTTTCACATCGATTGTGTTTTTCCCTTTCATCTGTCTGCAGAAGGCCCCTTCCAGCGCCACGGTGAATTCTGGATGCACTTTAAAAGGGGCCGAAGTGGCCACACCCCGGGGTTCACCTCATGATGTGCTTCACTCATTATCCTGGCTACATCTGAAGTCGTACACGGGTAACATTGAGCCACTTGGCTCCTTCTTAATTAGGTACAATCATAAATTATGAGCACTGGATCCACGGCGCCTTGCTCTCTCTCTTTGTCTCTCTGTCTCTCTATGGTTCTCTTTCTTTGGTTCTCTTTCTCTCCATCTCTCCCTCATTTCTGTCTTATTGGACCTAACACAGGCACACTCACATTGGCTACGGAGCGAAGGGCTCAGCCAATCATGTGCAGGGAGAGTTAAAAATAGGTCATGTTTGAGAGGAAGCCCCTTCAGGGTATTGCAGGCTCTGCTACAGCACTGCACAATCCCACTACTGCTCTGTACGACTCACTAGGAGCGCAACCAGGTAGCTAGGAGCCCAACTAGGTAACTATGAGCCCAACTAGGTAACTAGGAGCCTATCTAGGTACATAGGAGCCCAACTAGGTAACTAGGAGTTCAACTAGGTAACTAGGAGCCAACTAAGGTAACTAGGAGCCCAACTAGGTAACTAGGTGCCCAGCTAGTTAACTAGAGCCCAACTAGGTAACAAGGAGCACATTTAGGTAACTAGGAGCCCAACTAGGTAACTATGAGTCCAGCTAGGTGACTAGGAATCGAACTTGGTAACTATGAGCCCAGCTAGATAACTAGGAGCCCAACTAGGTAGCTAGGAGCCCAACTAGGTGACAAAGAGGCAGACTAAGCCCCCGTCGAGGCGATGTGCCCAGTCCCTTTAGAATACATTCTGAATACATCTGATATGAATTCACCAGTCCAGGATATTATTTTGATATTTTTGTTTTCCTGAATAAAAAATGAAATCGATCTACTGCTGTATATAGTATATATCAATACAATCAATACATATACAGCCAACTTTTTTAGTGGCCTTGCCTATGATTAACCTTGGTCGGTATTGCCTATACATCAACCGTGGTTGGCATTAGTGGTTGGCGTGGTATGCATTCATCTGGTCACATGACCCTCACCTCTCCTCTGAAGGTGGCTGATTGACAGGGACTCGTAGGACGCCTCCGAGGGAGAGAGGCAGAACTCTGTCGGTGGCCTGTCACTCAGCAGCATCAGAGACTCACAGTATTCGCTATTGTTCTGGTTCTGGTGCTCCTTACCGCCCCCAGGCCCGGCCAAGGAGACCTCCCACCGCGAGAAGGAGGGGGCCCGAAGGGCCGGGGAGGAGAAGGGCTCTGAGAAGGGACTGCAGGGGAACCGAAACCCCGATGGCTTTTGCCGTGGCTCCCTCTGGGGTGGGGTTGAGAGGGACGACAGCAGGCTGGGCTGCTGGGTGAGACTGGTGCAAGCTAAGGTGGGCGGGGTGCTGTGAGTTGACCCCGGCTGGGTGAAACCAGGGGTCTGGGGCTTCAGGGCTGAACGGGGTCGGCCCCCCGGGTTGGGTTCAGGGGTGAGGTCGATGAGATAGTGGGAGGCAGGAGTTTCCACCAGGAGGCTGGGCTGGGTTTGCGGTGTGATGAAGGATCTCGGGCTAGGGTTACTGCTGTTCAGTTTCAACATAAAGTCGGATTGGGTCGCGCCTGAGTACGGCCCTAGTGTCTGAGATCTACAGGGGCCGACTGCCCCCGTTTGGCCTTTGCCGGAGTGGCTCCACGGATGTCTCTGGCCGAAGCGTTCGGGGCTGGGGCTGCAGGTGGAGCACGTGTCCGAGCTGGAGGGAGCCTCCAGCAGGATGCGACCGTAGCCGTTGGAGGACGAGGGCTGGAGGTGGGTGAGGAGCTGCTGGGCTGTGGCTTTACACCCAGACCCTGGACGGGAGCTGCTGCTGCTGCCTCGCTGATTGACGTACTGGTCCAGCAGAGAGTCCAGGTGCTGGGCCTGGGGCTTGGGTTGGGGCAGCAGGACGAAGGGTTGGATGGGTAAAGAGGTGGGTCTCTGGGCCTTGGTGTAGCGCACCACCGGGGGAGCCCATGAACATGCTCCTGAGAAAGAAGAATAAAAGGAATACATGTTGTGTCTGTGAGCTAGCTCAACATCTGCCACGTCCATCGGCCCTCAGTTCAAAATATTTTTGCTAGATTTGTTTTTTTCTGCTTGTTACTGCCTCCGAAGCTGAAGCAAAACAAACGCTGAGCACTGATATCTGCATCAGCTGAATCCTCCTTACCGTTCTCCTCGCTCCCACTTCTCTCACGGGGCTGTAGCTTCACAGAGGGCTGTGTGGGTACGGCTTTGACCCCATGGCCTCTAGCGACAGCGGCCGTCGGGCCCAGAGAAAAAGAAGACTGGATGGGGCACGGCCCCGAGAAAGTGCGGTGTGGGCTTTGGGTGTAATCCGAACATGCTGTTGTCTTGCAGCGAGGAGAATCATCCTGGTAATTATAGCCCTCACACTTGGTGCAGCCAACACCGCTCCGTGCTGGAGAATATCTGCTGCCGTCATTGTGTTGTTCGTCACTTTCCTGGTGGAGGTACAGAAACAAACAAGATGGACATTTGTTGTGTTTTATATGTTGTTCTGCACGATTTCCATTCCAAAATAGAAATTGTAACGTGTAAAATGGATCTTTTGAATACACAATATCAAGTTAAACGAATGTAGGTTTGATGACAAATCGTGATGTTTTATGAGAGAGGGTTTTAGGTTTTACCCTTGGAAGTAAAATGGTTGTTAGCGCTAATACACACCTTCCTGTCCATCTGCAGTCCCCCTTCCCCTTCCTGGACATAACCAGATGAAGGAACCGAGCTGACTGCGTGCGGTCCCTCAGGGAAGCTCCTCCCGAGGCTGGGCCAGGCCGGGCTGGGAGTCTTGGAGGGCGGGTCACAGCTGACGAGCTTGTAGTACTTCTGATTGGTCCGCATGGCGAGCGTTAACTGGCCCTGGAGACACGCGGTCAGGTCCGACAGCTCCAGGGAGGACCAGGGCTCTAAAGAGTACAGGTTGCAGTTGGAGTCCAGGGCCTGAGGGGACCAGCAGGGGGCCGAAGGCACCACCGCCTCCACCACCTCCCGCTCCTCTTGAGGAGAAGGGACCTCATGCTGGGGGTGATGGCTAGGGGAACGCGGACGGACAGGCTGGAGGTTCAGGAAGACCGATCCGTCGTGGAGGAGCGCAGGCTGAGGGGGTGCGGGGCAGCCCGCGAGGTCCTGGGGTGTGGCGGGGTTGTTGCTCTTGCTGTAGATGGTGCAGAAGTTGACCAGGATGCCGTCGGAGCTGTTACACGAGGAGTCGCTGGCGGATTCTGTGGGGTTAACGGGGAAAGAGTCTGCACACTTCAGCTGGCCAAAGTTGAAACCGGTTTTATTATTCAAGTCTTGAACACGGCCGTCTAAAAATAGTGTGCCAGATTCTGTGACTCCCAGACGTTCTGTTGGAGGTGAGTCTAGACGTCCTGGTTTGCTGGTGAGTCGCTCGACGCTGCTCTCTGTATCCGAAACAAAGGGCTTCTTCTCTAGCGTGCTGCCTGAATATCTGATGCCGTTGCTCACCGCCCAGTTGAAATTGCCATGCAACACGAAGGAGGAGTCCTCGCGATATCTGTGTAGATTATCTCCATCGCTATCCTCCTCTTCCTCCTCTTCTTCATCCAGCTCCGCACTGGGGAGGAATATGTTGCGTGATCTCGGTCTGGATGCAGATGTGTTCTGGGTGCTACCAGGCTTCAGGACCTGCTGTGGTCTGTCCTCCACCGAGCAGCTTGAGTCCAACCTACCGCTGCTGTCACTGGCTTCCTCTTCCTCCTCCTCCTCATCCTCCTCTTCCTCTGCCCGGTCCTCTTTGAGACTCCAGTAGCTGCTGGAGACGAGTCGCCTCTGGTTGCCCGGGGCAACGGGCAGCTCTCTGCGGAGGACGTCCTGCTCCGGCAGGGAGACGGCCCGGATCAGCTGACCCGCGGAGCACGCACCGGGCCGACCGGGGGGCGCCGGCCTCGGGGTGCACAGGGTCTGGACCGGGTGCTGCCACGCAGGGAGCTGCACCCTGGGGAAGTGATAGGAGAGCCAGGTGTCTCCCGAGAGACTAGATGTCCGGATCATCCTCACTGCCGGACACTGGCTTCATGTTCTGATGAAGACTCCTGGAACCAGGAGGAAATAACTATTTAACAGTAGAACACAAGAGAATCATGATGTATCTGCAGGCCCACGTTTATAATAACAATCATAAGTCCTTATTTGCCACATTGTAGCATTTAAGTGCTTAGCAGGTATGATTCCATGCCATGCATTATTCAACGTTCTAAAGTTGATGTGCCTGTATTTGAATAACGAAGTAGAGATTTATAAAAGGCAATGTGAGTAGCCTGTTTCCCCCATGCATCATGCAGAAGCACAGGCTTTTCCTCTTGTCTGTAGTCCTGCTGTCTGCTTCCAGTGTTCAGTCTGTCCTATCTGCCATGATTCAGTAGACCTTCCCCCTCTCTCTACCTAGGCCAAACACACACACCCACACTCACACACACACACTCACACACACACACACACACACACACACACACACACACACACACACACACACACACAC
>JAOPJO010000118.1:11353642-11364503 GCA_027123675.1 Molva macrophthalma | reverse complement strand
TGTGTGTGTGTGTGTGTGTGTGTGTGTGTGTGTGTGTGTGTGTGTGTGTGTGTGTGTGTGTGTGTGTGTGTGTCGGCGGGAGGAAAGAGCGACGGGAGAAGAAGACGTTAAACTTCGATCGTAAACACACGGTGTCTTAATGTCGGGGGAGGGTCACGGTTCTCCTGGCGTACCACGGCCGGGACGTTCACCGTCCGGATGAGGTCGCTCTCCGGGCCTACGGACATGTGGGCTTGGAATATGTAGGTCTTGGGGTTGACCGCGGACACCTTGGTGCCGTTGTCCAAGAAGTCCACTTCCTCCATGGGCCGGTACTCTCTGTGTAAAAGGAGATGATTTACTACTGACTATGTAGACATTTAGCAGCTTTATATCCAATGGGATGTACAGTGAATTCAGATACACCTCACTATTGAGCAGGTGAGGGTTGGCCATCTTGTTTAAATGGGAACCATCACGCTTCTTATTTGCTTATATGAGACAGCACTGCTTCATAAGCATCTGCTCAACTCTGTCTCTGCTAAAAATGGACAAAAATTCACGTTTCTTACACAACACGCATATATATGAAGCACTACTCTCCTATATTAGAAATTAGTGAGCGTGACGCTTCGCCTTTAAGGGTGCCTACAGGTATGCTGTGGAAATTTCTCCTAACCACTATAACCCATCCTGCCCACTAGACATGCCATGGCAATCCTCTAGAGCCAAACCGTGCGGTGGTATCACATTAAACTCTCCGTGTTTGTACGGCATACTTTCCTACTTTGACAATAGCAGTGTTCACTGCTGTTGTCAAATATTAACCCGAGTGTAACCCCCACACAGTCCATGTTCAAAAGGCGGAATGTACACATTCCAGTAAAACCCTGATTATCCTCCTGAATGTGGGTTAGTTGCTCCAGACAGTAACCGAAGGTTCAGACAGTGGGATTATAACATGCCAGTCATAAGAGGTCTCTGGAGGGTAGGGTAAGTTAACGAGTAATAGGTACCACTGCTAAAACAATAGGTTTGAAGTGGGCCTGTAATAAGAGATGTCCTGGTGCAAAATGTGGTATGATTATAATATTACCCATAGCAGTCAGGCTAACCTTAACAGTGGGAACTACTGAGGTGGTAGGCCTACTGTAGGGTTTACATAGTTGGAGTAATGTTAAAGTAATACAGTGAAACTGGCTGACCGAGGAAGTGGGGCCAAGTGAGCACATGACTGACACTGCTAAATGATGATAATGACTGTGTCACAATCTAGAAAGACACAAAAAGCAGTTAAATCACGTGTCACAGACCTCAGCATCATATTTGGAGTTAAAACCTAAACCATTATTGATACATAGGCCCATTTTACAATGATATAATCAAACACCTCCAACATAACTGTGACTGCTTATTTTCAGTTGAACAGTTAGTTAAACTTCCCTGGAAACTAAACTTGTGTAAATAGAATACGATGTAATACTTGGAAGAAGAATCATAAAATTCAAATAAACCTTAAAATGCAGACATATATGTTGGATGACGCAATGATTCTGGATGACTTTAAAGTGCTTTTCTCTCCATTACAAACCATATTGAGAATTGGTATATTGGCATCACAGCCAATATACCCACCACCACAATGACATGAAGTATTTATGAAAGGACAATGTGGATTATAATGCAGACCAATATTCTGGCCAACAGAAATAAAATCCTTACTTTTCTTTGTGTACCTGTGTACATGTGTATCGTCTATATGTATGTATATCTGTACTTGTGTGTGTGTGGTCTGTATGAATGCATGCATGTATATCTGTACCTGTATGCGTATGTGCTGTATATCTGTTCTGAGTGTTTGTATATCTGTACCAATACGTGTTGCCTGTATGTTTGTATATCTATACCTGTATGTGTGTGGTCTGTATGAATGTAAATCTGTACCTGTATGTGTATGGCCCCTTCTCAATAACAGCTGGCCTGTCCCCATCCAAAACTTCGAGGGGATTTGTCAGATTAAAGAAATAGAATTGCATGTAAACAGGAGGTGGTGGATTCTTCCAGGCTTCAAATGAGTCTGTTCCATTCTTCAACACGACTTCCTGTTGGGGACGATTAGGGAGATTGTCATCATAGAAGAACCATGAACCATAAACAGACAGACATACTGCTGGAGATCAAATGGTTTGTCTGGTCCTCACTTGGTCGTCATTGTCATGACGTGAATATAACGTTAATCACATACTTTGTATCATTCTTAACTGCTCATTTAGTATCGTTGTGACCTGCGCCAATAAATCCCAAACAAAGCTAGCTTTAAGTCTTCACAAACTACAAAACATCGTTTGTTGTTTTACATCGTAAAACATGACTTGTAAAGCTACCATTAGTTATGAAGACACGATCGCTATCTGTGTCCCCCACCTCAATATTTTAATATATATATATATATGATACATTATATCAGACTCATAACAGATGATTGTTTACCTGCTTCACGATCGCGTTGAGGAAATTTGGAAACACATTGGACAAAACCAGAGAAATCCCTGCTATCAGGATAAGAATAGAGAACAAGCCCAAGCTGTAGACGCAGCAGGACTTCAGCATTCTGTCGTTAAAATAAGTGTAACGACGACAGACTATGGCTAGCTCACTTAGCAGCAGCAGCAGCAGCCTGGCAGATGTAAACTACAGAGGCGTTTTGTTTTGCTGCTCAGCAGACATCGCCTCGTCATCTAGCCCCGTCCACTCTTTTCCGGTTGACGTCACACATGACCATGGCCGCGCCCAGAGCCCTCTTATGGCTCTGGGCCGCTGTAGGATCGATAGGATTGTTTAGCTGCAACTCGATTCTAATTTTTTTTTTTTTTTTTTGATAGAATTGTTATAGCTAATATTTCCTGTAAATGCACAAAGCCAAGTATAACTGTATTTTATACATGATGATATCAATGTTTTTTTTGCATTAACAATGACAACCGTAAATGTAAAAACTCAAATTCAAAATGTGTGGTCCATGTAAAGGGGTAGAATCGTGTCTACTAGACATAAATATGCATAGAGTGTAAAGGGTTAAACGCAATGTATATACAGTTAGCAAATAGAGGTTCAAAAGTCATGGGGACGATATGACTGAATAATGAATAATAAGTTAAATGTTAAAAATAGACACCCATATATATATTTGTTTTTCTTGTTTCTTGTTAGTGTGATACTCTAACAGGTAACTAGATGGCGCATAGCGCTGGGAGGAACCTAAAACCCTTTAGTGGCAGGTGCTGCAGAATAAATCCTGCAGTCAAGCTGAACTGACGTTAATGTTTTCGCCTCTTTTTGTTTTATACATACAGGTGGGTTAATGTTCTTCAAATCACATGCAAGTACCACAGTATAAGGGAAAACAGTGTAGTGAATCATTGATGATAACGTGCAATGTGTAGAGTTTAGTTGTTTTGTAATTAGGTGCTGAAATTTAGATGTTTAGCGATACACGGCTATGCTGGGCTAGTGGACATGTTGCTTATGAGTAAGGTACAATATAAATGCTATATATAAACGATATTGTAAACGGTTTTGTTTGGTTAACTTATCGGGAGATACATAAATCATAAATAAGTTTTCATTGTATTTACATATTACTCATTATTTATAGTATTTTCTGAAGATATTGTGATATCCCCTACACTTTAAATACTGTAACGTACCTGATGCTACAACGAGCACTTTGTTGATTACCTTGAGAAGTAATTTGTTATGTATTTACTTTGTTGTGAAAACGGAGAATAAATCCTGCAATCAAGCTGAACACACGTTCATTTTCGCCCCTTTTTGTTTTATACATACAGCTATAGGGTTTATGAACACACCTCTCCCTGACACCTAACAGGCCAGTGGGGCAACAATTTTGGGGGCTCGTCCGGGATTAGAACTGCGGGATCCTGATTTCCTGTTTCCTGAGCCATTGCATTGAGTGACAGACTTCAGGTTTCCAGAGATGGCTGCTCTACGAGCACTACGATGGGACATCCAGCAACAGCTTCATCAGCTGACCAGCTCTGCCAACACAGACCTGCTCTACAAGCTTGCAGTATCAGTCCAAGACGAGGTGGAAGAAAATTTGCCAGGCAAGGATTCGACTGAAACTCATTGACTTCATTGTTTACTTTTTGAGAAGTGAACAATTGAAGAGCCTTGAGGACCAAGGGATGGTTTGCCTGCTTGTCTTCCATTGATGAACTGCAAACGCCACAGACAGATGTTGGACAGCAGCAAGCATCTGATGAAGAGGAATCAGAGTCCATGTCAGAGACTCAACCAGTAGTAGTAGCAAGTGTTCACACAGCATAAACCTCAGTGGTTGCTGATCAGGTATCTGGTTTGGTAAAATGAACAGATGTAGCAGCGTTGCTGCCTCGTAGTGGTCAAAATTACTGATTTCGATTCTGATTTGAGCTATAACAATCTATGTAAGCAAATTGATGAAGGGCTAGCCGAAAGGTTCACAGAGACTGAGATCATTAGAACAGTGGTCAAGATAATTAAGCCTGGTACCTTTTAAAGATATGCTCATTACCAAAGATAGCCTGAGTGTGGCTGAGCTGAAGTGTTTTCTTAGGGAACAGCAGTACTGAATTGTTCCAGGAGCTGAGCAATGCAAAACAAAACAATACGGAAAGCCCACAAAATGTATGTGTGAGTATTACATGAGTATTACTGATCATTTCAGTAATATTTTTATTTTATTTGTTAGTGAGGACACAGAGACGAAACCGGGAAACTGGGGAAGGTCACTGCGGAGGGGCCACCAGTAAAGAGTGAAGTGTCCCCTGTCACAGTTAACTCATGTACTAGTAACGAAACACCAGCAGTTATTCAGTCACACAGCCTAAACATTGTAACAAAAGGGAAACTTATCGCCAAGTTGATAGGTGGTAGATGCATGCTTGTCACCTGGATGGGGTAAAGGTTCAGATGTTACTGGATAGTGGCGCACAGGTTAGTATGGTGGGGAAGTCTTGGGTGAAACAAATGTGGCCAAATGCTAAAATCCAACCCCTTGAAAGCCTACTGTCAGACAACTCGCTTAACATCACTGCTGCTAATGGGTCAGCTGTACCGTTTGACATGTGGATTGAAGTACTCCTGGAAATCATAAGTCAGAAACATGGTAGAGTAACCATACAGGTGCCAATTCTAGTGAGTAGAAGCTGTGTGACCATTCCGCTGCTTGGTTTCAATGTGATCAAGGAAAATATCATGGAAAACAATGAACAGCCGAGTTGTATCGGTCTACTGGACTTACTATCCGAGGCGATGAGTGGTCGGAGACACAATGTTGAAACTCTTGTCTCTGCTCTTAATCAAACATTATTTCAGGAAGAACCATCAATCCCTGTTGTGAAAGTTGGGAAGAGAGGACTCACCGGTCAATCTGTGAGGTGAAATGTGACATCAGAAACTTACCAGAGGACCATGTTATTTGAGCCAGCCATGCGGAGCAGCTTACCAGACGGGTTGGAGCTGTTTCCTGCACTTGTTGAAGTACCTGCCGGTATTTCAAAAACTGAGAATCCCAATCCAGAATCCCACACAACATATTTCTACCTTCGAGAACTGTTTTGGGCCTCGTTGAAGAGATTATCGACGGTAGACCTGCGTGTAGTCTCCAAGCTTGCCAAGGGCCAACCAACCAGACTAATGACACCCTCCTGTGCTCAACTCAAAGAGGTGCTGCTGTCAACCACGAAAGTGGGACGCGAGAAGCTGACAGTATCCATTCCAAAGCAAAAATGGCATCCACCAGTTGACTTAGCCCATCTTCGTGAGTGTGAGCTCACGTTGTATGACTAATGCTCTACGAAGAATCTGATGTGTTTACTCAACAGGAGGGGGACATTGGTTAGATTACCGACCTGAAGCTGAAGATCAACACAACAGATGACAAGCCTGTTCAAAATACGTACAACGCCATTACCAAACCCCTGTATAACGAGGTAAGGAGTATGTAAAAAATCATCTTGACAGAGACTGGGTCAGGAAATCAGTGTCTGCGAATTCTTCCCCAGTGGTTTGCGTGCGCAAGAAAGATCAAAGCCTGTGTGTAGACTTCCGGGAAATTAATCGTAAGACCATCCCTGATTGTCATCCATTGCCACGGATTCAGGATCTGTTGGATAGTTTGGGAGGAAACCTACCTTCCCAAACTGCAAGCTTTGTCCCCTTCTCCTATCCCATTCGCAACCAGATGTACCGTTACAATTGCTACACTCAAGTACATTAAGATATGGACATAGCAGGATAGCATATGTCAGGAGACATTCTTTAAGCAGGGGAGAGTGTGAAGGGTTAGAATCGTGTCTACCAGACATAAATATTCATAGAGTGTAAAGGGTTAAAAACAATGTATATACAGTTAGCAAATGGCATAAGAAGACGTTCAAAAGACATTGGGACTATATCACTGTTCATTGTAGAAATAAGTTAAAAATAGACACCCATATATATTTTTTATTAGTATCAAAGGTTTAAATGCATATATTCTTAAATATAAAAAAAATAAATACAGCAAGTACAAATCATTCAGAAATTGAACATTTAAATAGTCTTGCAACTTTGAGAAGATGTCTGAGAACAACATGGAGTTCTCCGTCAAGGTGTCTGATGGAGATGAACTCGAATGGTGCACTGGTGATGATGGACCCCATAGGAGCTCCCTGTGGGACATTGGGACGTTTTGTTCCATGTCACCATGCAAACTCCAACACTGCAGGTTGTAGTTTGTCAGGGAGGACTCGTTGTCTGTGTTGCCCAGTCTTACGGTAGAGTACACCGTCATTCCCCTCCAGCTTGTCCCACTCGTAGAGTAATCTTCTCGTCTGTCGCCCCATAGTTATTTTCTCTCTCATTGGTGGTCCATGATTTTGAGTTTCAAGGTCACAACTTTGCATAGCTCTGATGTTTTCTGGTATGACACGAAACACTATCCGTCAACACAGCACCTTCATCCTCACAATTTAGTTTCAATGCAGCCACCCAGGGAACATAGTTGTCTTGGACTGCGTTGCTTCCTTGCCACACGGCGAGTAGTTAACACACAATGAGGAAAAAAGGAGGGAAACTAACAATGGCAGGATGTACAGGTGAGAGGCGGAGTCAGAGGCACAAGAAAAAAATAAACACATGGTTGACAAAAACACAGAATCACCAGCAGGAGGCCACAGAGTCCAAACAGGTGCTGACAGGTAATGGGTGTGCAAGAGGGGAGTTGTCCTTTATCCTTCACCCCACCTTTACCTTTGCTGGTCTGGGGTTTGGTGGCCTTTCCACTCATCTCATATAGACACCCATAAATATTAATATAAGATAATATAAATAGTTATATGTGCTTACTAAAGTTTATCCTAGATGGTTTTTTTTTTACAATCTAACTTTTCTTATAAACATCTCGGGACACAACACTATTGTATACACTTATTCTCCTTAAACGACTTTCATATTCTTGAACAATGTAATATTCCATTCATTCTCAGATGTTATTTTATGCATTTTAATTTGTAGTTTAAGTGAAACAGTGGTATTGGACTAAGAATTTCCGCTGAGTGAACTCCTATAAATAATATAAATGAAATAAAATACTATCACTACTCTAGGCCTAGAACTTTGTATCTGTTTTTTTTAATCTTACGATGCGCAATGTTTTAGTTGAAAGGGTTGGGAGGTGTGGTAGCATACATTTAAAGGACATTGACGGATCAGCGGTGAAAAATAGAGCTATCCACTAGATGTCACTGTCGAGAAATGACTTAAGATTCCCTAATGTTGCAAGAAGATGATATTTAGACAGAAACGGTTGGATAGCTTTTTGCTATATTTTAACTAACAAATATCCTGACAGGGGGCGTATAATCAGCCAGTAAATAAGTGTAATCATTCTAATAAAACTTGAATTACACTAAAATAAGTCAATTCAGTTTAATTTAATTTAATTTAATTTAATTCAATTCATTTGTGCTCTACTCCATTATACTATATTATATTGTAAGGTTAGGTCAAAGCAAATCTGTAAACACAGCTTTAAAGACAACATGAGTGGTACACAGAAGAAGAAGACTGAGGAGCGCGGGGCTCGATCACGGGGACATTTGGGCATGTGACGTCACCCTTCTAAACCGGGTAACAAGCTCGCGAGTACAGAGCGAAAGGCAGGATTCCCGAATACCTCAACTTTTAATTATTCAGCCCCGTTTGGGACGGCTGTGTAGAGGGCGCTCTGTTGTGTTCTCTCTTTCTTTCTCTCAGTCGTGTAGGTTATAGACTACACACCACACGATTACATCGGCTTGGTGTTACACAGGCTTACTAATCTTTTTTTGCTAAACCAGCGTCTCTTTTTTGGCTGTTTCTACGACTTCCAACTTTTAAAGGTAAGTGTTCCTAACCTTTAAGCACGAAGTCGTTGCTGACCAACGCTATGCATGTTTGAGTGAACCCGTTGCCTGATAAGTTTGTTGTTTCTTAACGTCAAACAAACAACATCTTTATTGCGGTGCGTTGTGATACAGTTGACTCTGATCGTCCAGTGTGTGTTGATACAGTTCACTGTGATTGTCCTGTGTGTGTTAATACAGTTCACTTCGATGATCCAGTGTGTGTTCATACAGTTTACTGTGATTGTCCTGTGTGTGGTAATACAGTTCACTTCGATGATCCAGTGTGTGTTCATACAGTTCACTTTGATTGTCCTGTGTGTGTTAATACAGTTCACTGTGATCGTCCAGTGTGTGTGTTCAGACAGTTCACTGTGATCGTCCAGTGTGTGGGTGTCGATACAGTTCACTGTGATGATCCAGTGTGTGTGTGTGTTGATGCAGTTCACTGTGATTGTCAAGTGAGTGTTTAATACGAAAGGTCTGAGAGAACACACATGTTTATTGATTCAAACTAAAAAGGTGAACCCTCTTTGCAAAAGTACGTGAATTAGCTGAATCCGATTTTTGGGAAATCTTGCAAATATGCATAGCCGATTAGGCAACATGCACTTAGCATTTATTCTCCATGATGGTAGTGATAACTTACGGTCTCGTCTGTTCGGGTATGCACCAAGGAAAAGCCTTTAATTAACATTTATATCTGCTCGGCTACCTAACTAACTCATCGAACGTTTTGCCACTATGTTATTACACAGCACACTGTATTCTTCTTTCTCACAACACCATAGAAGGCAAATCACTGCCTTTGCATTTAGACATGGCAAACCCATTGTTGGCCAGAAAGCGATTTTTTTATTTCAGTGTTTTCATAAAGAGAGGCTGCACTGAAATCATAACTCAGTTGCCTCCGATATATGCATGCGTTCCTAGAAGTCGAATTCCTATAATCCATGCTGTAGTTTCTTTGGACTAACGTAGGCTCATCTGTGAGCTGACCCTAGCACTGTTTCTGTTGGGATCTTGTGACTGCTTTGTGTTAGGAAGTCCATTAACTATCAGTCTTGCCCTTTTGTTCCCAGCCTCCCCGGGAGAGACTGCATGGACCAGTTTGAACATGAAGAGCCTCAAAGCCAAGTTTAGGAAAAATGATGTAAGTTATTTACTTTCTGTTTATGTTTCTATGTTATTTACTTTCTGCTAAGTTTCTATGTTGATGTCTGCTGCTATGACAGCTGAGTCTAATTTTGTCTTAATGTTTTCTCTTTTTATTGGCAACATCTACAGTAAAGGACCATTGTTAACTGTTTGTTTGTCAAGTTGTTTTTTATTTTGAAGCAGATATAATTCAGTGTATAATTCCTTTATAACAAAGCATTAGGCTGATGATATATTTCCTCTGCACTTTTCCTTACTTGAAAGACAATGATAAAGACAGGCGTTATAAAGACAGATTGTGAAGTCAGATACATATACACTGCTGCCGGTTAACTGGTCATCGTCTAGACTCAAGACAGAAAGTTGAGTGATTGTAGCGTGTAACTAGGAACCCTTTCTCCAGCTAAACATGCCTCTAAACTGTTCCAGACATGAGTTGGATGTTCTCGTTCTATGAATCATGAGTTTTGGTTTTAGTTTTTTCCACGTTGAAGTCAGCCATTCATTCCCTGCTAGGTTCCCTCACAGGAAGTGAGGCGTCTACAGGGTGTATGACTCATCTGTTGTCACGGTGACCATAATGACACCAGAGGCAATTTGTAGGAAAAGCCTGGTGGGGCATCTGCCAAATAGGACAGTTTGTAGTGTTGAAGGTGGAGGTTATTATGAAAAGGGCAAAGATAATGTGTGTTGCAACATTTGGGAGAAACATGGAATGAGACGTATGACTTTTACACAAAGACTAGTTGATGTTAGGCATCTTTAAATGCAATGGACTGCATGCGACTTAATGACTACTGGTAGAATAAAGTGGATCCCAACATTATAATATATTTTACCCAATACAAGACCACTGTGCTGTAATGTCACTTAACGCTATGCCAGAGAAGTAGGGAGCAAAGACTTACTTTACTCTGCAATTAAAATAATACAACCACAAATCAACCTTTGAGACTGTTTTAAACATGAAATAATGATGTTTATAGGAAACAAACCGATTTCATGCAACTCAACCAAATCCAAAGTGTTTCTGGGCAAGGGAGCTGATTACATTCATTATGCTGCCAGAGCCCTTAACCTATACTCCTACACACGGTGGCCTAAAGACAGGATCACAGCCTCACTCCGTGGGAAAGTAAACACAATATGGACCTCGGATATTACACCCATATCAGAGAAAAATGACAAGTGGATGATTGCGTTGCTAGGCAATGAAAGTATTTGAATAAATGGCCTTGCTTTGTATCTGTGTCGTATTGACTGACCTGCATATGGGTTTATAACTCTTGGCGAGG
>JAOPJO010000118.1:11237107-11247868 GCA_027123675.1 Molva macrophthalma | reverse complement strand
GTGTGTGTGTGTGTGTGTGTGTGTGTGTGTGTGTGTGTGTTTGTGTGTGTGTGTGTGTGTGTGTGTGTGTGTGTGTTGTGCGTGTGTGTGTGTAGGAGAGGGATCTGAGAGGGGTTTATATAAATACCCAGTAGAGTTACTTTAGAAGAATCCATTCTTTTTCTTCTATCTCTGGAGACTTTTAGTCTGTTTTTCCTTTCCTTTTCTTCTCAGCTTATTGACGTTGTGCTGCTTGAGTTGTGTTAAGCCCTCTGCTCCACTGTTGTAGTTCACAAAACCTTTGGCAGCGCTCATATTCTGGATTCTCAACATCAACTTTTTTTCTTGTCAGGGTGGACTAGGATTTTATTTGAATTTTTTTAATATATTTTGGTTTAGTAATAACTGAACAATGAGTGTTGTCATATTCAGCAAAAATGCGTATTCACCCCTTGGTTGAGATGTGTTTGAGCCTAAGAGATTAGAGGTTTTTTTTGATTAAAGTGGTGTTTTATTGGTGGAAAGGTGTTCATGCCAGGGAGAGCTAAACTTGGGCCTTGAACTGAATCAGTTTGAGACAGCTGTTTGAATACACTGTTTGTGAAAATAAAAGTGTTTTCACATATTGGCTAAATCAACCAAAAATACTTAATATACTGAAAATTCGCTCATGATTATTTTACGTGGTCTGTGTTATCACACAAGCAGCGTAATTGTATCATTACAAGTGGTACAAAGTTTTCCAACTGTCACAACATTTTCTTGTTTCTTAGTAACGCAAAACCACTTCCAAAAATTTCAAGTAATTATCTATTTATCCTGAAAACCACATACATTTCGATCCAATTTGTGTTTGTGTTTTTATTGTCTTCCAATAAAAATCCTCTAATCCAATAACATACTCAAGTTCTAAATCTTACAAGAATGGAAACATTTTTGGAATTCATTCCTCGCTATAATTTCACATCCACTGACTTCAGATTCAGTCTGACCCAAGTGTCTTTCTTTGGCATGTGTCTTGCTGTTGAAGCAAAAACAACTTCTTTGGGATGAGTTCCAATGTGGCTGATACAACATGTTCACAGACAATTGCTCTGCCATTGCACTCAGTAGAAGTACGAGGGGCCTTTCCCCACCACTGCTCTACTCCTCTCTACATCATTGTTCGTAAATCGCCAAACATAGATGTCAAGACGAACTCTGGGTAGCTAACTTTATTTTTGTACTTTCAACCTTTAAAAAGGACTGGCATGTGTTGTTCTTGTTGCTAAGCAACACAAATAATAATGGTGTAAACCAGCAAACGTTTGATACATATATATAAAAAAAAGTAATTAGAAGGAAATAAGACTTGTTTTGTTGATTTATTTTATTCACTTATATTATCATTACTCCTCAGAGGGTGAGAGCGCGAGCAAGAGACAGAGAGAGAGAGACAGAGAGAGAGACAGAGAGAGAGATAGAGAGAGGCATAGAGAGACTGAGAGGGACATAGAGGGTCGATAGAGGTTTTAAATAAAGGAGGCCAGAGAGAGTTCGCTGACTGACCATCAGATTGCTCACTCACAGACAGTGCAGGAGATCACAAAAGCGCCTTCACACTGCTTTCCACCGGGGCCATGTAACTGTACTTTGGCCGCAAACCCCCTGGAGAGGTCAGAGGTTAAGAGTTAAAGGAAGTACATGTAAGGGTGCTTCCTAGTGAACACCGGTGCTGACAGCTCTTTCAAACAAAACCTCCAAACAAGATATTTCTATTGGTCATGGGGATACCGACACAAAAGGAGTATAACAAGCGTGAAGCGGAACAGATTTTGTTGACTCACCTTCAAATTATCCCGATATTACCATTATGGTCAACTACGATGATGCAACTTCAAAACACACATTTATAAGTTATGAATAGAGAACACATTTATAGCCTGCTACTAGTTTTCTCTGTTTTATCTGTAGCCTACGTTGAAATAAATTGGATAATGAGATGGACATTTGTTTGGCTTATAGTATTGCTTATACAAGTGCAAAATACACATTTTGATTACTACTACTCCTCCTATTAATTGATTAATTTAATAATTAAACAAGATAATGCCTAGTCTTTAAAACTGTTGGAACCAGAATTGATGTGATTTTTGAAGCTATTATTTCATCTTCATAAATATCTGAACAGTGGGCGTCAGTAAAATTGCAAAACCAATTCCTTTTTTGGCAACACAAGATCCACAATAAAGAGCTCCATCATGCGCTCAAAGAGGAGCGCTCGGACACAAACACCTCGACCCTAAAACCCCCCTCAGAGGAGCAGCCACCCACCCACAACCCTGAGCCCATCTCCAAAACACCTCTCAGCATCGCCCGTGGAGGGACGCCATGAAGAAATGGTGTGAATGGAAGAGGTCTCTGGAGCGTGTTTGGAGTAGGCCTACGCTTTCCTCAACAGCAGAGGAGAACACTTCTGTTTGTGTTTGACTTTATTCTGCTCATAGTTTCCACGGCCGCTCTTGCTGGATGTTGATAGAGCAGTCGCCCTATCTTTATCATGTTCAAACACTAAACAAGTCTGCACGTCTGCCGCTTTTAATCAAGATGAATGGCCAGAGAACAAACACTGACCTCATACTCTTCTTGGAATCCCCTGTGACTTAACATTATCCATTCCTGGATCTAACATCATGCAGCCAGGAAAGAGCTGAGTTAGCATTTAACGAGAATGCTCTAGATCATAAAATGGCGGTATACCGTTACAATGCAACGATTAATGAACCCGCTTCTGTTTAAAAACGGCTCAAACCTGCTTTCTGGGACGGACATATAAATAGCATAGAACATAGGACAACACTTTATTGACCCTATAGACAATACAATTGCTAGGTTACAGAGATGTTTGTTAACAGACTACTGATTAAATGTGTCTTAAAGTCTAAATCTAAATAAAGTCCACCGTACACTCAGATTTGTTTTCAATTGGAGCATTACATGACGGATCTAGCTAATGGCTTTGTTATGTCCATTTCAATTTCCAACATCCATCTTTTTCCTCCGTCATGTTTTCACACCTCTTCACCCATCCACCACATCCCACTCCTCCGTTTACCCCATTCTTCTATCCTAAACCCTTCTTTCCTTCCCTTCATGGCTCCTTTCCTTCATCCACACTTCCTCTCCTTGCATCTTCCCACCTGTTCTCCTTCATTCACTGTGATCTTCTTCAAGTTTTGTGTCTTTCTTCGACTAAATCTTGGCCCATCCGTCTGACCTACTGCTATCTCTTCCACACACCAGCCATTACTCTGTTATCTTCATGTCAACAGTTTCCTTCAAATATTTACAATAGTTATACTGGACAGCCAATGGCGGGGATGATTTACCCTTTGTTAAACACATTCTTCTTAACTTATTCGACTTATTCAGAAACACACACACACACACACACAGCGGAGAATGTGTCCGAGGACAGGGTGATGTTATAAACTGGCTCAAGTGCACAAAAGGACATATTAAAGGCCAATATCAGATTGAGTTGGATGAGATGAAACTTTCTTAAAGGGCAAGTAGCTGACATGTAGCAGCTGTACAGATGTGTCTCTGTCCAGCAGTTTCTATTGGATTTTGTATGGTTAATGTTTGAATTGATGTTTAATGTTTGGATTTTCAAGTCTCTGACCCAGTTAGAGATAAAAACGTTCCTAATATGCATGCAATGTATGCAAGTCATTGTGATATAGGCCTACTGTGAAAATCTGACTAGCCTATTTTTAGCTCTACTTCAAAAGGTCAGGGAAAACAGACACTAAGCCCAACATCTGCAGAGACAGCCTGTAAAACATATAAAGTGAACATTTAAAGGCTCAAGCTCATTTTATGTTATAGCTTCTTTTATTGTATGTTCAGTGTGTGTTTTAAACTGCACAGAGGCCAGTGAAAAGCACTTCATAAAAAGCAAAATGGCGGATGTAATGCCATATGAAACAGCCAGAAGTTAAACCGTTAATCTCATTGTTTTCTTCTTACTTTTCCTACTTAGTTTGTTCTGACAGACCAAGTAGTAGTAGTCAGCGATTTAGACAGCCAGTCAGTCAGTCAGACGGATAGGGGGGTGCTATTGACAAACATGCTTATCTCCGTAGCGCACGAGCTCAACCTTATTGAGCCCTAATGTATTAGCAGTGTATGCTTTATTAGCCATGGTGGAACGGCTGTGGTAGCACGAGCCAGGCAGAGTAAACAGACATTGAGATGTATACATACCAGCACGATATAAACAACTAACCCACCCACCATGTTTTACATCCACACACCAGAAGCCTGCCACTTAGTAAATACTAATTCAGCCTATATTCAAGAGTCACGCGACTACCCAAGCGTCAACACACACAAATAAACATGTGTAATAGAGAAGCCCATTAGGACTTGCAAAGACAAAAAACAACTAATATAACTATACAAGCAGATGCATATACTCCCAAGCAGACAAGCACACTGACACACAACTAGATGATAACATTTGGAGTGAGTCACTAGCAACGCACGGTGGATGCACAAGGGTTGGTGGGTGTATTTGACATTCAGTTCTTTCTCTCTGGCGTCTCTTGACGGTCTACAACTGAAATATACAACTGTTTGTTTTAGAGTTGGGACTCTGCTGGGCCTTTTGGGGAAACACACGCGTACATACGCACACACACACAAATAAACATTCAATGTGAGACACACACACTTGAACGTTTTTCAGCTCTCTTGATCCTCAGAATGTAAATCCTGCACAAGTTTGTTCTAGTGTTAAGGAATGTTACCCGGGACCCAATCCTTGAGATAACAGAACCATGATTCCGGGATCCCGATGACCGGGAAAATGGCTCGTCATTTCCCTTAGTGATTTCCATAAGTGCTTTTGTGCAAGGTAGTAAATCTCAAGTGTTTGTAGCAGAGCCAATGGAAGACTAGTGTGTTGGGCCGCTGCCAGAGGTGAAACCCCCCCAGTGGTCCCAGCGTGGATGAAGGAGAGCATCAGCAGCTTTCTAGAGAAATGAAGGTAAAAAAAAAAATATAAAAAACACCCAAGTAGCTTCTGTGTTAACCTTGAAGGGGTTTTCCCCGCACACTAGAAGCCCAGGTTCTTCTGAGCAAAATCAATGAAAGTTGTAAATGTATTGTTTATTTTATGGAATTAAATTTACACTAAAGTTTAGACAATTATTTTCCATGCGTTGTGTTGAAAGATGTGCAAGGATTGTTGAATGTGTGGCTCTCTCCCTCTGCCTGACACAATGGGCTGGCCAATACGCAGGAACATCAGGGGATATGGTGCACCTGGGCTAAGGTCTATTAAAGTGATGTTCAGGTGTCATGTTCTCCCTCATGTTGACCTGTTGGTTTTGTTTTATGTTAGCGCCAGTCAGAGCTTCTGGTAGTTTGACTCCACCTGAACATGCATACACCATTTACTCCACACTCACACAAATTGCTTCACTACTAATAACTCATGTTCATTCATTAATGTTATTGGTTGTGTTTTGCTCATGACAGATGCCTGCAACAAAAAGGAAATAAATGTCATGGAACGCTATACCACACAACACCAACTGGCAGGCTAGCTTGACATGCCCAAAAAAAAAAAAAAATATATATATATATATAAAAATAAATCTCAAATACCTTTTACCAACAACTCATTTGTAGCCCGCCTCCCTGAATGTAGTTTCATTAAACATTTCTGGAGGTCTAGCAAAAAGCCAAGATAAAAACCCAAAAGTTTTATGAAAAATAATTTATTAAACAAGTGTTGCGTATCAAATATCGGAAGCATTTTAGCCCTTAAATCTGTAAACCTGTGGGGAGAATGAAGACCTAAGCAGAGCGGAGAGACCAAGGGACACGCCTCGTTTAGAGTTCAAAACCGTCCGTTTGTGTACCATAACGATGGCTAGATTTGGGAATAAAGTTTGAAATAGTTACATGCGTTCTGTTTAGGTTAGACAAGTTTAGGTATTAGGGTTAGACATGGTTCAGTTTAGGTTGGCAAGTTTAGGCATTAGATTATATGAGGTTAAATTGACGGATTAGAAACTAGGTTAAGATCAGGGTGTTGCCAGCTTAATCCCTTTAGTCCCCCTCCTTAAAAATAGGATCCCTCACCAACTGTTGGAAGTACAAAACAGGGCTCACAGACGTGTACAGAAATAAAAGACAACATGAAGCAAGTGAGGTCACTGGTCCGGTAGACTGCCGTAGATCAACTTTGTGTCATCCTCCATGCCCTGTATCAATGCAAAAATGAGTGTCAGAGTAAATATTTTTCCCACACTTGGAAGATTGATAACAGAATGTAAAAGATTACAGCACAATCGGCTTAACGCCTATGTTAGACAATAGGCGTGTATGTGGCAAGACATAGAAAAATAACATACGGCAAGTGTCATGTACAGACTTGAGCTGCTTAGCCATGTCAACAGTGATCAGCAATGTGATGGCAGTCTCGCCACAACAGATTGAGTAATAACCTGGGGTAAAAGGTACAGCCCCCCCAATGCTCCAGGAAGATAAAGCCCGTCTGGGCATCGGCATGGAGACCTTTCCCCTCCAGCCTAAGAGGCATAATTGAAAAACCAAATAGGAGAGGATTTTTCATTGTTAATACAAGGCAATATTTGACCCCAAAATATAGTGCCAGAGTTATTGCGATGTTACCACATGATTCCACAGACATTTCATGTCGATAGCGAGGGATTATGTGATTGCCATTTCCGATACATTTGGTCTCATTTTAAGAGCTGGACGCAAACATTTGTCACAGCTCACCTGCTCCATGGCTAGCGGTCTGCTGCACGGCCCGTCTGCCATTTCATCTTCACACAAAATAAAATTAAGGAAGTATTGAATGAATCAGCAAGAAGAAATAATCAGATCTTCTTGATTTTTATAGATTACTGAGATTAATAAACCTTCAGACGAGTTGAGCTTATCTGGAGGAGAAGCTGAGGGGTCTCCACACAAGCAGTCACCGCCAGGACCTCCTGACGACCAGGACCTCCTGACGACCAGGACCTCCTGACGACCAGGACCTCCTGAAAGTTAGCACACCAGCCTTGTATATATATACAGAGAATGCCCCAAGCGTGTCCTAGTGAAGGAGGGCCCACGTAAACTAGGATCTAAAACTGGAGGAAAAAAATAAAAAAGTTTTAGACGTGTACAGGTGTTGCTGCTGCTAGTGTAAAAAAACATTTAACCAAGAAAGCTGAGCATTTCAGTATCTCACCTTTAACACTCACGCCAACGCTCCTGGTCTTCCCCCTACATACATCACCGCTCCTGGTCTTGCATCCCCCTACATCACCGCTCCTGGTCTTGCATCCACCTATAGTACTGGATTTCAAAAGGTAAATTCAAAGTTACAAAAACTGGCCAACACTGCAAGAGTTCAAACAGCTTGGAAGTTGGCTTTACCTGGAGGAGTCGACATCAATGGAGTAGTCATCAGGATCACCCAGTTATTTTCCCCAGGAGGGGCAACAAAACAGCATTTCATAATTAAACATCTCATGAAACAGTAAATTTTAAGACTTGCTCGTACAGTAGGCCAAAGCATGGCCCCATTTTACAAACTGAAGCATGTATTTTTCAGTTCAGTCAACTAAAAATTCACCTCACTTAAACTCCGTTCACATTTTGGACCTTCTCGCTCTGAATTAAGCTGCCCCTGAAAGAGAAAAAACAAACATCATTTGAGAGTTTAGAATTTCTTTAAAGTTTCTAAAATCAGGTTAAAACCAATTGCCCACCATAATGAAGGCTAGCGTGAGCCAAGTCTGACAAGATGGTTCTGGTACAGTCGGAGAAACCTGATTCAACACAAAACAGACGAGTACATTATAGTCCAACTACCGACCAAGCGGGTCAGTTAATACTTAGAGAAGGGTAACTTTACTTGCCTTATTCGCCGATGTTTGTACAAATCTTCTAGTGGATTCTTGCCAAAATAAACAAATTAGGAATATCAAAATGTAGAAATTGGTCAAATAATTAAATTAGTCATATTAAGGCAGACTATTTTCCACACCCAAGTCTAGCAAGACAGAATGTTTGTACCAATAATAGTCAACTATAAATGCAAAGTTCACAGCCGAGTTGCATCGGCGCAAACCATCTACCAAACTGAACTTAAAAATCAGTGGCAGGTAAAACATTTGATGCCCAGAAGACATCAAATACAGCCGACTTACACCTTATTACACAGAATCAAACTACATTGCACCGAACATTAAGTAGCAGTCAACAGCAGCTTCAAATGCATGGAAAGTTCAATTGAAGGAATGACTGGATAAGAAGTGTGAAGTATTATGTGGAAGTGCATGTGTACATCAGTAACTACAGCAGCTCATCCATTACGAAAAGCTGCAAAATGTTTCATGCCAACATTCTACCAAGCCTTAACCAACTAGTTACACATGAAACAAAACCTTAACCCGCCCAGTCATTTGTGCAGTCAGTCTCTGAAGATTTCCAACGTTCCAGTGGAGTAAACAGATTGATAACACAGGTCCTTTACTTTGGAGATGGCAGGCATCAACCCTACAGATCTTTAGACTTGGTGGATCCTGAGGGCAGAAATGTCGGAATGTGCATAAGGTCCCTGTGGAGTGTGTGTGGCCACACAAACACACACTCCACAAGGCCGTTCTGCAGAGTGAATGCAATAGGTTCCTCATGGTTGGAGTTTGAGAACTTAAACTGTAGCTTGGCACACTTGGGATGTTTGTGAAAACAAGCATTGAAAAATTGTGTAGTTGACTCCAGTACCTGGAGCTCAACACTTTGTTGTTTCTGCTTGATAGTTTTCCCCAAGCAGTTTCCATGTTGTTGCCACATTTCCCGGAGCAAACAATGAGGTCGTCTTTGATGATATTGGGCCGCAGGTTCAAGTACAGTCAGTTGACCCCATTTAATACCAAATAAGCACTGTAACCTAAAAACAAGCTAGAATCTTTTTATAAAAATGCATGTTAAGTCTGTAGGGCATGTCACATGCCCTGTTCTTCCCCTGCAGACTTAACATGCATTTTCCTGCATGCACTCTCCTTATCTCCGCATGCACATGATGTGCATGCGGAGATAAGGAGCACATCACACAGCACATCTGAAGCCAGTAGTCCAAACAAACTATTTCAACCAGCTCATAAAGGAATAAAACCTGGGTTACTCACAGCGATGTTCCTTGATGAAGCTCCCACGTCGGTGGCCACGTTTGTACAGATGTCTTGGTCCAAAGCACGATAAAATACACAAACAAGCAACGGAGGGTACCTTGTGAAAATCGACAACAAAAAAGAGTGCACTCTAGATCGAAATCGACGCTAAACGCAACCTCGACATTAAAAAGAGTCACGCCTCATGCCTAAATAAAGAGGTTCGGTGACACAGGTGACCTTAATTAATTAATAATTAAGAGCTAATGAGAAGGAGCGCACTGTGATTGGCAGTGAGCGAGAGCTCGAGCTGAGAACAAGGAAATTAATCAACGTTGGGAAATTACACCACTCAAATTATATTTGTCATTTGTTTTTGTCTTTGGGTTGCGTACAATGTCAATGTTATGCTGTATATATTTGTATTAAATATAATATTAATAACCGTACATCCCAAAGGTGTGCAATCTACTTGAGGTTATAGGGCTAATGCTCAACGCATCTACCTCGTTCAAATAAAATATCACACACACCTTTATTTGAAACCAGTAGTCAGGCCCCATCATAAACATAATATAAAAACCAATACCTCCCAATACTAATCGGTAAGTAAACAAGGCTAAACGCTAAAACTATAACTTAATCTAAACAAAAAAGACAAAACATCAGCATGGTGTTTTGCCAGTGGCAGGAACAGGAAACAGACCACTTCAACAACTTCAGTCTTAACAATGAAAGAAACAAAAGTTAGCACCAGCAGTAAAAGAGACATGATTCACAGAATAATACAGCTGTAGTGGCACACACAACCACCGTTCACGCTACATACAGCCTCTAGGAAACATGGCGGCTTGTTGGGAAAATCTTAGCCCAGCTGCATCTAGTCAACCTAAGTGCCAGACTGCATTGTCCAATCACAGCACAGGAAAACACCTCATTGAGGCTAGAGGGCGTGGCCATCAGGGTTCTACCTGCAGATTGTTACTGGAAAGCCTAATCATCAAGTCTATTTTAAAGAGAACTTTAGTTCGCTTTTACCTGTAGTTGTGAGAGAGGCTGGGTTAGCCAGTGGTCTGGCAAATTCACCTCAGGAACCTTAAGGCAGCCATTCCATTGGCTATGATGATTTTACAAATCTACATTTCCATATCATAGCAATGTCAAAATGAAAATAGAATACATTCATACATTTCTAGCATGTTTGAGTGGAAACTTTGAGCATGAGTTTATGGGTTGAAGGTGTGATCAGTGTTTCCCTGCTTGGACATTTTGTGAGATGGAATTTACTACCCAAAATAATGTGATGTGAAGTTTAACTCCTGGAACCGAAAGACATCTCTTGTTGTTGTTTTGTTGCTGTTGTGTAACTCGCTGGCCTGGGGGACATGAAGGTTAATGTTGGCATGAACATGGACCAGAAAAACCCAAACAATCATGATAATCAACAAGAATTGATTCTGTTACTGTTTCCACCAACACATATTATATGCCTTTACTGAGGAACTTTCGTTAAAGACATATATGCACGCACGCACGCACACACACACACACACACACACACACACACACACACACACACACACACACACACACACAC
>JAOPJO010000118.1:11177354-11193251 GCA_027123675.1 Molva macrophthalma | reverse complement strand
CACACACACACACACACACACACACACACACACACACACACACACACACACACACACACACACATACACAAACAAGTCCTATTGTATCACCTGCTTCTCTTTAAGAGAGAAAGGAATGTGTTTCTGAGCCTGTTTCTGTTTAAACCTTTTACCCTGAAGACACTTTCTCCAACTGCATGTTTTTAATCGTTTTATTTCTTACAATTTTTTTTCTTAATTATAAGATATATAAAATGTATATTAATAATGTATAAATATAAATGATGTATCATATATATGTGTGTCATTTTTTATTGTTAGTACTCAGTAACATAATTGCCATTATTATTCACTTATAGCCTATAGAGCATGACAACATATGTTTCTGTTTAGCCCAAATCCAACTCTTTTTCACACAGGAGAAAGGGCAATGAGCTTTGTATATACAGACATCAAACACCACCGGTTGGCTGGGCTGATGGAAACTATTTCACTTTGCACCGTCATCATTTGACTTATAAAGATCTAGAACTTTCTTTTTAAATATGTCTTTTTAATATATTTCAAATCCCATATGAATTGTATTAATGTACCCGATGTATAATAACTTAAACGTTTTATATGTAATGTTCTATTGTGCAACCATGGTTGTATTTCAATAATGTACATCAATGTTATTCAGTTAAAATGTATTCCTGCTGAAACGGACGTCAATTTTAATTAAGTAAAAGTGAGTTTACTTTATGTTAAATGTGAATGTGACTTGACTTTATGTTTAGTCAACAGTTTTATTGTATGCCAAGCCAAGAGTTTTTTGACGCACCAATGGAATGATATACGCACATGTCATCTATAAATGTCAAAGAAACCTTTATAAACCTTGATTGATTACTATTTCAAGTGTAACAACTTTACGCTTTAACAGTTAGCTACACAACAGTTTGTTTCGTGAAGGAATGCATGAGAGAATGTATTTGTTGACTGAGATCTTGGCTAGAATAGCTAATTTGTCAATGGGACTTGAAGAGACGCTAGGTTTGAGGTAATTTGCTGAATGCAACTATCACCTATTGAGGGTCAGCATTCTATTGAGGGTCAGCATTTCTGCTTTACTGTCAGTTCATTTCAGTGACTCAGGTTTTACTACAGGTTACTATTTGACGTTAGGGGTACGTTCAAGGCTGTAACTCTGGGAAGAACAGATGGACTTCTCTCGACCTTTCAACTCCTCAGTTCAACTTTCCCCCTGACTCAGTTTAAATGTGCCTGTAAAACACAAACACTGTCCCACATAAACACATGCATGCATGCATAAACACATGCATAAACATACACACACATTAGGCTTGGTGTTATTGACATTCTGAGTCTGTGTGTGTGTGTGTGTGTGTGTGTGTGTGTGTGTTTTGTTCTGCATGTGTCTATAGATAATTGACACCATAAGGAACATCTGTGCACAAAGCACAACCAACACACACACAGATGTACGGAGAGGAAAAGTTAAGAAGAGTGGGAGAGATAGAGAGGGAGAGAGGGAGAGTGAGAGAGAGAGTAAGAGAGAGAGAGAGAGAGAGAGAGAGAGAGAGAGAGATGGACTTAAAGAGAGAGAGAGGGAGAGAGAGACAGATGGATAGAGCGAGAGAGAGAGAGAGAGAGAGTGAGAGGGAGAGAGAGAGAGATAGAGAGAGTGAGAACAAGTGTGGACATGCTTTGAAGTTAAAGCAAATTCCAGGAGTTTCCTGTGAGAGGCTAGGGCGTAACGTGAACCAGGGTTCTTGTTGTAGAGGCTGCAGCATAACGTGAGCCAGGGGCAGCTATATGGCTCTGCAGCAGTCCTCATTCCCTCACTCCTCGGTGTGTCTCTGCCTGCAAGCTGCTCCGACATAACTATCGACATCCCAGCTAATGATATTTCCAGTGTATATCACTGCCCTATTATCCTCATGGAATTCACAGCAGATCTGAAGTATACCTGGAGGTTTGTCTTAAGGAAAGCCAATGCATAAATCTCAAGGAAGTTGTGGAATTCTGGTTGGTGCAATTTCATGCTGGGAGTTCTGAGAGATCGGAGTGGAAGAGTGGAAGTGTTAAACAACTTCTAGAACATTCTTCAGCTTTCCACTGTGAATGCAGGCCACACAACAATGCAAGCTGGCTCACATGCTACACAGCTGTCTATCGCAAACTAATAAGCTTTGTTATTGTCGACACAAACGCATGTGGCCATAGGAAGATCCGCAATCTTGGATGATGTCCTTTTTCTGACAGTTTGGACTACAAATCCGCAGATCTGATCCATTGAGGATGTCTGGGCTCTATAGATGCCCCGTCTCTCTCCTGGTTTTGGTGGTTCTGTGGCACCTCAGCTGCCCTGGGTGGGTGGATGGTCATGGCAGACAGTCCAAAGATCACTTGGACCCCAACACCAGAGACTGGGGGGACTATTCAGACCTCCAGGGTCTGGGACACGGTCTGGGTTTGGACTCGGACAGGGAAGAGGAAGACCGAGGGAGAGAAGAGTCTTCGTCAAGCCTTTCTCCAGAGCAGGACTTTTTATCAGACTTTGCAGGTAATATTACCAACTCGCATTGTGTAGTGGTGGAGAGATGGCCCAATAGTATGAGTAGTGAAGAAACCCTAAAAGGTCTAAAAGGTCTTGAATCTGCTCAAGTGGCCTCACCTGTCTATGCTGTATATTTGATGTATATTTGAATGCGGAGCCACACACAGTCAAAGAAAATCAAAAGGGCAATAGTTTACTAGTGATACTGAACTTCTAGTGTCTTATGCATGGAAGCAGAGAGTGTGCCCTGCTGCATCTGATAAGAAAACTGGTCCATTTAGCGTTGGTTGGTGGGGTGTCTAGAAAAAAAAGGACTGTAGCCAAGGTGAGAGGTTTACATAACGCTCTGTGTCCATTTCATGAGATTCTCTTATAAATGGCTGTCTGCGTCACACCTGTATATAGAATCACTCTAAAAATGACCTCTGCTTGCTCTATATTATCAGTCAGACCGTGTGCACTGGAACACTTCTGATCCAGCGTCTCTCTCTCTTAGGTAAAAAACGTCTGTGGGTCATAACAGCTCCCTCCCATAATGACCACTACCTCCGTATGATGGAGAAACAACTAGAAGACATGGAGCAGGTAAAACAGAAGAACTGTGCATCAATGCATTTATTTGGATGAGCACATTATGTCATTGAGGAGAGAGCAAGTCATAATCTTTATATGTCCTTCATGTATGGGCATTACGCACTTTTTCTCAGCTCATTGTGGAAATGGTGAATTTACAATGTGTAAATGCATGCATGTGTGTGTGTGTCTCTCTCTCTCTCTCTGTCTCTCCCTCTCTCAGGAGGGGCTGAACTGCCGCCTGGCGGAGCGGGACACATACATCGTGATCATCATCCAGAATGCGATGATGGAGGGCCGGATCCAGAAGACCACCCCCCAGGGGGAGGCCACGGTGGAGACCCTGAGCCCAGACACCGTCTCCAAACTACTGCACCACCTGGAGCTCACCAACCAGGTGACCCCCAGCTGTGCCCCCAGAAGGCCTCCGTTAGGGCCGCTCTCTTATGAGTTAACGGATACGTTTGGACCTTTAGTTTAGCATTGAGCCATTAACTAGATGCTTTTCTAAAAAAGCAGCTTGCAGTGAATTTTGGATAAGGAGCAGGAAGGGGTTATGCATCGTGCTCAAGGACGCCTACAGGTAGGCTGTGGACGATGGGCTTCGAACCCCGAACCCTACTTGAGAGTACTCTCATGTCTGGTTGACTTTGGACAACGTAAATGGATATCATTTCCCGGTTTTTAAATGATCAATCCTGGTTTGTGTGTTGTGTTTTTACGGTGGATTCCGCAACCAATCAAACCCTTAGGACCGGGAGTTCTCCATGCTGGTTCTGAAGAAGAACCTGCGGATCGGCGAGCGGTTCCCGTACCCGGTGCGGGTGGACGCGGTTCTGGAGCTCATCGATCAGCTCCCGGTCAGGAAGCTGGAGAAGATGACCCGGAAGGGCTCCTCTCTGAGGTACCGGGACTTTCCCTGGAGTTATGGAATGTGTTCACTGGCATGATTAGAACGTATGATTACAGTTGGATTATTGTACTATTTCATACAAGGGATCCCGACGTATAGTCTGTGCAGCAGTGGTTCCCAACCTTTTATGACCCCAATGTATAAGCAACCCCAACATTTTGGTGCATCTGTTTCCACAAGTATTGTTTGTATCAACAGCTGTCCATCATATCAACGTCTGAGTGACCCATGCAATTCTTAGTAGCACTTTTGTTCGTTGGACCTTTATTTGGCCTTGCAAACCTTATTTTCGTGAATCAAGAACGCACCATCAAATATCTTTAGTTTACAAGTCCGCAAGTCTTGCTTCCCCATACAGCAGGGGACCCCACACTGCTCTTCACCACAGCTGACCGGCGGTGTTTCCATCAGGTGCAGGGTAGTGAAGAAGAGAGTCCTGGTGAAAAAGAGGAAAACGATGAAGAGGAAGACGGTCCTGGGCGCTCAGCGAAGAGGGAACGTCACGTCCGTGGTCGCGGCGGAGGCAGCGGCGCAACCGCGGAAACCGCCGATGGATAAAAAAGCGGCTTTAAAGAGCAAGATTCAGGATATCCTGATGGGTCGTTCGAGGTTCGTGATCCGCAAGACTCCGCCTCCTGGTAGAAAGGAGGGCAGCGGTGGTGGTGGTGGTGGTGGTGTCGGTGGTGGTGGTGATGTGGTCATCGCCAACAGGCGAGGTAAAGAGAAAGTAGAGCTCAGCAGACCAGACGGAGGTGCCAGGGCAAAAGAGGAATCGAACGCCAACAGGTGCTTTGTCTTCATGTTTCATGTTCTGTAGGGAGATCAGCGCAGAGGGAAGTCATTTTTCTGGCTGAAATTAACCACTATTCTATGTCGGCGTTTATTGTAGTTATGCAGAAGTAGACCCATGTTTGACACCTGTTATCTTGGCACCTGTTATCAAGCCAATGGGGTTGGTATGTTATTGTCTCAACCATAAAGGGAAGAGGATCGTGTGAAAGATAGGAGAGTGTATGACTAAACAAAAAAAAAGTTTTGGTTTTAAACAATGTAATGTCCTTTTGGATTATTGTGTCTGCTGACTAGTAAATAATAAAGGGCCTTTTCTCCCTTCTTATCTGTTACAGTTATGACCCCTCTGGGGCGAGTAGGGGGAAAAAACAGAGAGAAAGAAAACCAGATGATAAAACTGAAGAGCCGAAAAAAACAAACGCAGGAAAAAATAAAAACAGCTCGAAGAAAAAGGGCAAAGGGAAGAAAGGGAAGAAAGGGAAGGGAAGAGGGAGGAAGTCTGACAGCGGGACGAGCGAGAAGGATAAAGTGGCCCTCAGAGAATTCCTGGAGGTTTTACGAGGAAAAAGACGACTGATGGTGAGTTTAATGAAGCTTTAGTCCCAGACTTCTAGACTGGACCTGTTAAATCATTCCTGACTAAGTTCATCCATCCATCTCTATTCTAGTCTATTGTTTTTGTATTCCATTGCATGGCTTAACACGATCCAGTGTATATTTACTACCCACTCGCACGCTCAAAAACAAAATGAAAACACGACAGAAGGCAAAAGTACAACCAACCAACCAGACAAACACAAAAATCATACATATTATATAAGTTTAGCAGGTAAGATTTTAATGCACACCTCCATCCCTGAATCAACCCTGGAGTGTGTGTGTATCTGTGTGTGTGTGTGTGTGTGTGTGTGTGTGTGTGTGTGTGTTTGTGTGTGTGTGTTTGTCAGGTGATCTCAACGCCCAATAAGGAAGCAGCGCTGTACGTCCAGCTACAGGAAGAGAACCAGAAGCAGCACTGTGACTTCGCCCTCAGGAAGATCACCGTGGCAACCATGCTGGGCCAAGGCCGTGACAAGACCCTCACTTTGCAGCACTTCCAGCTGGGTGTGTGTGTGTGTGTGTGTGTGTGTGGGTGTGTGTTGGTGTGTGTGCTGCGTGTGTATGGTTATGTGTATGTGTGTGTGTGTGTGTGTGTGTGTGTGTGTGTGTGTGTGTGTGTTCTTGTGTGTGTGCGTGTGTGTGCGTTCGTGCCTGCGTGCGTACATGTGTGTGTTTGTGTGTGCGTGTGTGTGTGTGTGTGGGTGCGTGTGTGTGCATACGTGTATCCAAACTCGGACAAATCCTTTATATTAAATAAATCAAAAAGAAAGTAAAAAATTTTTGAAAGTGCTTGATTGGCAGCAGCTCCTGAGGTAGAGCAGGTTGTGTGGCATGTTTGCATGTTTGCAGTGTTGCTGGTTCAACTAAGACCTCACCCTAACTGTTCCTGAGGTCAAAAGATTTTTGACTGCACTTGGTTGACATGTTGTTAAATCTAAAGCACACTGTAATTGTAAAATCCTTTGGGTGGCCACACAGGTCAGAAAAGCCCTACATAAATGCAGTCCATGAAACCTTTGTGTGCCTCTTATTCATCCCCATGTGTTTCAGACTCGGAGGCCCCGTTCAGCGGGCTTGCAGACGAGTTCACAGACCCGGGGATGGTGTCCCTGCTGCGGGCGGAGCTGGGCCTGTCCTCCGCTGACCTCTTCTCTATGACCGTCACCGACTACGACCTCAAACGCCATGTGAGCCCTGGTCTCGTCAGGGGTTTCCCATAGAATACGGTTATTTTATCCTCAACTCAAGCATCACTAAACAAGCATGTTCTTTTCTACGGCCAAGAAAAGAACAAGCCTCTGTATGAGACCATTTCGAATTTAGACTCATTACTGACCAATCGGGGCATCTCTTCCCCGATTGGTTCAAAGAATCCATCTTGCATGTCAATCACAGGTTCCTGAATACAATGGCCAAGGTACGCAAGGAGGCAGGGAGCAGACAGCAAAGAGGAAGTTATTTTGGTTGTTTAGTTTCAAAATCGTGCTCTCTTCTGCTCACTTCTGTCCTCTGTCTACACCTCTGGAATCCGCCCTACAGCAGCTCTAAATGCTCTTCCCTGCCCATGTTGTATCTCATCATCAGAGAGTGTTTGAGGCCCCTCCCCCCACCACTGACCTGCTGCAGTACGTAGACGGCTTCCCCTCACGCCGGCCCGAACGGGAGAGAGAGAAGAAAGGTTCCTCTGCCTGCTCCAAGGATCAGAGCTCTGCAGCGGAGAACGTGTTACTACGGTAACGTAACATCACCACAGGTTTATCACCTGGTCAAATGCTATGTGTGATGTCTGTTGAGAAGCTGGAGGTACTTAGAGGATCTGATTGGCAGAACAAGTTAAAGTATCTTCAAATCTGCATATAAAATCGTTATTTTATATGAATTAGCGCAACAAACGTGGAAATGAATGTCGGCCATTTTCATGCCATTTACTGACCCAGATACAACACATTTTGGCCGAAATGGAAACCCTTACATGCAGAGGACACAATAATCCCAATGATGATCAACAAGGATGATCAATAATAACTTTAAGGCTGTACACAGTCTTTACAGGTTTATTACTTTAAGGCTGTTCACTGTCTTCACAGGTCTATTACTGTAAGGCTGTAGGCCTACACCGTCTTCACAGATCTATTACTTTAAGGCTGTAGGCTTACACCGTCTTCACAGATCTATTACTTTAAGGCTGTAGGCTTACACTAGCTTCACAGGTCTATTACTTTAAGGCTGCTGGCCTACGCTAGCTTGCCAGGTCTATTACTTTAAGGCTGTAGGCCTACACTATCTTCCTCCCAGGTTGGAGTGAGTTTCAGTAACATGGTTGGTTTATCACTTCTCTCAGGTTCATGTCCAAGAGGAGACTGCTGCTGGTCTCCACTCCCTCTGAAGACGACTACTCCTACCAGCAGCAGCTCTCTGCGTTCACCGGCCAGGACTGTCCCATGGGTCAGTGGTTGGTTGCCTGTTCACACCTGCTGTGTAATAACACGCTTTACTCCTTTTCTGTCCTGAGCTAAATGTATGTTATATGGGCGTCTAGAGAACATGGTTGTGTGTTTGACGTGTAGGCAGGCCGCCATGCACGCCCACACACAATGCATGCATGCAAAAGTATGGAAAAACACTGCAGCGATAATAATCAGGGCATGATAACCAATCAGACACTACAATGGTCTTTATGTGGCCAACAGGTTTCTCATTATTAATAATAAGACGGGGTAAAGGGGAGGGAAAATAAAGGTATTCACCTTTTATAAAAAAACCCTGGGGGAGACATACATGGAGAGAGGCTTCTGAGGGTGTACAGGGAGCCACATAGCCGGTAGTCCAATGGCATTATCTTAATTCCTCCTTTACCGCCATCTTTCTCACTTCACCACCATCTCACTCTCCCACTCGCTGCCTTTACCCTCTCTTCAACAGGCACAAATACACACACACGCATTCTTATGAACCCTGGTGTGTGGACTGTATATTGTGTACTGTAGATGGGGTGTGTGCATATCGTGAATTACATTGACGTTAGAGTAAACAAACATAAGATAGGTCGGCATGTTAATAATCACTATGATGATGTGTCCTCAGGAATACGTCACTTTGCCCTATTGAAGATGATCGGCACCGGAGCCCAAGCTAAAGGAACCGTTGAACTGTTTCCCCTCAATGGTGAGCAGGGGATTTCCAACTGTAGTCTGAAGTCTGAAGTCTGAATTCTGAAATCTGTAGTCTGTAGTCTGTTGTCAGTAGTCTGTAGTTTGTAGTCCTTAGTCTTTAAATCTGTAGTCTGTTGTCTGTAGTCTGTAGTCTTTAGTCCATAGTCTGTTAATATGTAGTCTGTAGTCTGACATCGGTAGTCTTTAGTCTGTAAGACTGTAGCCTAGTCTGTAGTGTGTAGTAGTCCTTTTAGATGCATTAGATAACATATAATGCATTTGATGTCTTCTTAGATGCATTAGATTACATTTAAAGCATATTATGTCCTCTTAGATGCATTAGATTACATGTAAAGCATATTAAATCCTCTAAAATATATTAGATTACATATAATGTATTTTATATCCTCTCAGATGCATCCGATTACATTTAATATCTCTTAGTTGTCCTCTTACCCTGCAATGTTCCTGAACATTTCCTGCATGGGGTCATGTATGAATGGGAACTGGGATCGATATTCTGGGAAATCTGCACTGGCAATTTGCTTGCTCAAGACCTAGTAACATTTCCGGGTCACTGCTGGTACGGCTGTGTTGTGAATGGAAGCAGTGACATTGCCGGGAAGGGCACGTAAAGGGTTATGTCCGTCTGTCGTAAGACATATTTCACGCTATTGAAATCAATCGAAAGAGTCCGCTGATGACGTATTTTAATCTGCGACTGTTTATTTTAACGCGCAAATGCATCCAACGCTCTTTTAATGTATCAAATGCGTTTTTCTGATTCAAGTACATCACGAAAAAACCTTAATTGTCTGGCAAACGAGTTGAACAAATACATTACAAGAACTTTGACACTGGACAAAAACAGCTGCTCGATCGCCATGTTCCTGAAAACAATAATAAGAGACGGCTTCCATTGTGTAAAATACGCGTCCGTGTGCTTCTTGGCATTACCGCCATCTGCTGGACTGTCCCTTGGCCCATCTATTCCGGCATTGCTATGCAATGTGTGAACAGGCTCAAGACGGAAATTTCCATGAACGTAGCTGCATGTGTGAATAGTGTGAATCACTAGCGGTGCCTGCAATGTTATCCCAGTAATTTACCGGGAGCTATGTGTGAAAGGGGCTTCAGAGAACTGTGTGACATGTAAATGTGTATTTGGATGCTGCAGGGCGGAGCCAGAGCCAGGTGGACCCTCTGTCCCGGGACGTGGTGAACAACCTGCGGGAGCAGCTGAAGGTGAGCAAGGACTACTTCAGCATGCTGGTGGTGGGCAAGGACGGAGACGTGAAGGCCTGGTTCCCCTCGCCCATGTGGTCCCTGGAAAACATCTACGACCTGGTGGACTCCCTGGACCTCAGAGTCCGGGAGGAGAAGCTGCAGACCAGCCTGGGAATCAGCTGCCCCGAGGATGGAGGAGGAGTAGGACGAGGAGGAGGAGGAGATGTTGATGATGGAGGTTACCGTGGTTACCATGAGGAGCTTGCTGATGAGCGTCATCTTTATCATCGTGGAGAGGGCTGATGAAAAACACACGAAAACATGACTATGAGTAACAGTGGCATGGAATGCTGACCTGCAGGGTTAAGCTGCTCACAGATTCCCATCACATGCTTATGCATCATAGTAGTAAAAATTTCAATAAAATGACATTGAAGATTACAAGGATGAATGCCTTTTTGATTGTGAAGATGTGATGGTTAGAAACATTAACAGAAAGAACATCAAAATAATATTCTGTGGAGCGATACTCTCGGCTGGTTGCTACAGCAGTCAAACAGGAAGAACGGGGGAGAGGAGAAGTTCATTATCAGCCACAATTTGGCTTCGATTGTTCTGATATAAACAAAACCATTAATGTGCAGGAATTGAAAAGAATCTGAAACGAGTTTGGACCAACAACTGAGCAGTTCTGAGTGAGTGTTGTAATAATAAATATTATTTTCTTTATCTATCTATAATGTCAACAACAGTTTTTTTTAATTAGCCCTTTGTGGACAATTGGGGGTTATACAACAAGTGTTATATAGTGTTAGTTATATAGTGTTATAGTGTGCTTTGAAACCATTGTTTGTCAGCGAATGTTTTAACAAATCTTTATTTTTTTACCAAACTAATTTAGTTAGAAGGCACACTTTGCTATTAAATATGCACTATATCACAAACAGCATTTAACATTAACAGCACATATACGATACAATGTGTTTGTTCATTTCAATTTGTTCATTTGATCCATTATTGTATTTTAAATATAGCCACTGAAAAAAATCCAGAAATTAAAGATGTTAAGGTAGATATTTTCCTAATGCATCATTCAATTAAAAAAAACAGAAAGGGCATTTAAAGCGTGTCTCCCAATACAATAGTATTTAATAATCAAGTTTCTCTGGATCTTTATGCATGGCTTTTACACATACTCAGATACAGACGAGCACAGCACTTATTACAGCTCACAGACATTCTGGCACAGACACACAGAGGATATAAGAGTCTTTTAGTGTGGAGGGGTTCGGGTGAATATGATGGATAGATGGATGGCACGGGCTGGTTAGCATCCTGTGGTTCCGACTGCCATTGTCCTTCAGGAGGTTGTGAATGATGGTGTGAGGAGACGGGTAGAAGCAGATGGTGGGACGGGGGTTAGGAGTTCAGAAGATCCCTATCATTAGAGACGAATGCTCCAAGGTAGAGGCACATTTAGCACTTGACCACACACAATAACTAGATTGAAAACTAGACTCATATACAATCCGCAACTAGATTCAAAGTTAGGCTCTTGTATACATCAATAACGAGATTTAAAGTTACGCTCATGTATACAATCCGTAAGCTTGGAAATAAAGAGGTGGAACGAAGGGACGCTCAATACAGAAGTGATGTTATTGAGCTTCCTATGATGGCCACTAGTTGGCGGTATTTCACACAAATCCTACGTACCATACACCAGACTTTTAAAAGTCTTGCCATCATTAGATGGCACTGAATTTAACATTTATTTGCACAGCTGTAGAAAAGGTAGACATGTGAATAGTTATAATCACTAATCAATGATGTTAGAAATGTGTTTCTAACATATTGAACTTCCTCCAACCTCACATTAAAGGTGTTTTATTGTTAATTTAATTTAATTTAATTTATTTATTCCTATGAGCATAATGATGTTAGATGATGGTTACCAAAACCTTATGCACATCATTTATAAAGAGGCTAAAGTTAGACGACTGAGGGACCATGAAAGAGGAAGGGAAATCTTCAGTAATAGTGCAAGGCAAACAGACACAAACATTGCCTAACAGTCGTCTCATTGCTATCACTTAACCCTCCCATGTTGGACTGTGGATGAGGTCATCAGTCCGGGTCAGTTGTTCACTTAGAATCACTCCAGGAAGTAATGCACCATAATGTCGGTCTATCATTAACTTAAAAGTTAATACTTTAAAATCTTTTCAACCAAATGTTTTTTAATACTTGTTTTGAGTCATTACATTTTTCTTTTAACACAATGTTTCCATTATTTAATTCATATTCATATTTGTGAGGGGGTTTCCAACATTCTCTGAGGGTGAGGATATTTCCGGGTGATGACGGCGATACAAGTACTATAAAGATTATAAATATTATTCACAATGAAAAATGTCCGTGCATGACATGCAATGATGATGTAAATTATTAGGGACATGTCTGGTATACAGGCAAATACCGTGGAGCCATGGAGAGATAAGAGGTTGTGAGACACACTCACACACACCCACACTCACGCACATGCACACACATGCACACACACACACACACACACACACACACACACACACACACACACTCACACACACAAACACACAATGCATCCACACATACAAACCATGGAGAGAGGAAGTAGGTAGTAATTACCATTGCCCCCTGTTGCACACACACACACAGATACAAACAGAGACACTGACATCCAGGCTGAAATGTAGACCGCAGTTGTTGCTTGTGTATTTCTCCTTATTTATCTGTGTGTGTGTCTGTGTGTGGGTCTTTATGACAGCCCGGGTAACTCATTCACACTCACACACTCATTAGCACTCTCTCACAGAACCCAGGGACTATACCTGTCCTGAAAATGGTGAGTACCAACATGACTTATTATGGTCTGTCTCCGTAGCTTCCCAGTGTTGAGGAATGACATCACATCTATTTGATGGAACATTAGGAGGTTTTCACGGATATGTGAACATGCGTGAGGTTTCCTCAAAATTGCGTGGGTTTCATCTCACGTGAACATTGTTATTTGAAGCACTTCAGTAACGAGTAACCATTAACCTATGTTTTCTTAGTCTATCAGACCATTACTAATGTTTGTATTCCACCTGTAGGTGGCTATTTTATTTCATATTTGTATGTATTTTAAACAAAGATATTTATACTTTCGAAATGAGTTTCTTATCTGCTAGTAGATCGGGGTGTTATCAGCTGAACACTATCTCAGTTTTGAACCGTGCACTTCATGTAAGAAACGTGTGTGACATTTACATGCTTATAGCAGTAAATACTAAGCAACTTCATTTGGTGTTGTTTTTTCCATCTGAAACCCTAAGAGTTAGTTCCTTACTCAACGGGGTTGCCAGCCAGTATTAGAGAAGCAGCAGTGGAAGCAGTTGTTGTGTCAGCTAGATTGTGAAAGATAGTGTTGAAAGCGCATCTTTTCACCACATTGGAAATACATATAATGCTTCCTCTTTGCTGTAATGGTAAGTCAGTATCAGTACATCAGTATCTGAGTTTTACTTACACTAAGATAACCTCAGACAAATGAAGTTAGTTAATAAGTTACACATTTGGTACAGAATACAACTACTGTTGTTTATACTAGAAGTGTAAAGAAATGTATACTTCTAGAAGTTTGCTGAACATGAAATGCTAAGTATAAAAGTAAAAATATAACATTTTATATCACACTGTCCTAGAAATGTGAGAAGCAAATGCACCGGAGACCCTAGTGTATTGAATATTCATTTCTATGTATTTTACATTGAAGTGGTGGCAAACAGAAGTTATATGAAGTGAAAGTACAGAAATAGAGCAGAGTTTAGCCAGGAATGATGATCGCCTGACCATTAGGTTGCAGAAGCTCTCTTGTTTGCTTACAGACAATGAATGGACAAACATTTGTGTGCAATGTTATGCATGGCTCTGACAACGTCTCATAAGACCGTGCTGGTAAATTGGCAAACAGGTGTCTTGGTAAACAGGTGTTTTTGTATTCATTTTTTAAGATACTACTAATACTACAACAACTACTACTACTACTACTAATACTACAACAACTACTACTACTACTACTACAGCAACCACTACTACTTCTAGAACTTTGTACTGCATAAATGTACAAATTAGAATTGTTCAAGTGGTAGTCGTAGAATTTGACAGTACTGTAAAGTACACTATTGTGGCACAGTCTGTCAATGTTCTTTCCGTTGGGTAATTTTGGGTTAACCACCATTGAGAAACAGCAGCACAGCAAAACAAGTATTTTCTTTCACTCACTACATTGGCCTGCTGTTATTCATCAGAAATGTAGGCAGGTGTGAGCATTTATACTGATAACTTCAAATACAACGCAAGTAGGTCAATGCTTCATTCATTGTACTCCTTTCAATCCAGTGTGCCGCACTGGTGCAGTTTCCAATTCCCGCTATGGTGTGTATAAGGCATGTCACTGTACTTGTTCCCCCTTTATCTTTACTTCCTTCTCTTCTGTAGCCTCATTAAAACTAGCCGTGATAAAGTAAATAAAGCATGAAGTATGTCTTCTGTGCTGATTCAACTAGCTTCTTTGTACTCTTTTTGAGTATAAAGTGTAGAAGAGTACAAAGGTGTCTACTGCAGTGACTACTTACCGCAAACCATAGTAGGTCATTAAATGTAAATACAAAACACGGCTGTCCATGAGTTTGATTCTTCTCATTTCAGTCTTTGCATTTTATGGGTGAATCATGAAAAACCCAACATCCTGTGTTTTAGGATGCTGATGGTGGCGGTACGATGACTTAATGCTCACTAGACAAAAGCCATGACTGCATTCCTTTATGTGAATGACCCAATGACCTGGGAAGTGAACTATGATGTAGCACAGTAACTGAAACGATACTGCACTTTATCTACAGGAATCAGATGTGAAAGCCATCAGGGCTCGCTTCCAGGCCGCTCAGACATCCAGCCCCCAGGACAGCACAGGCTCTCCCTCCCAACACGGACGTCTCAAGACGCCCTTACACCCCACCCTGTCCTCCAGCTCACCCTCCTCTCCCAGTCCCTCCTTCTCCTCCTCCTCCTCCTCCCCTTCCCCCTTCTTGCTACCCAAGAAGCCTGCCTTGGAGGGCCCCACCAGCGGAACCCATCCTCCAAAACCCGCTTTCCCTAAACCCTCGTCTTCCTCCTCCTGCAAAGGTGCTCCACGCGCGGGCCAGGAGACGGCCAAGGCTCTGGCCAGCCGCTTCTCCGTCCCCCAGGAGGAAGACAGCAGCAGCAGCAGCAGCAGCAGCAGCAAGCCCTTTCCTCGCGGCAACGTGGAGCCCACGCCCCCCAAACCCAAACTCCCCATGCAGAAGCCTACCATCAGTGCCACCCTGCCCGAGTCACGACCCGCCTTCCACAAGCCCCCCCCTGTGATACCCGTGGCCTCCAAGCCCTCCTGGGTGAGAGAGAGCGGAGGGGGCGGCGCCGGTGGTACGCCGTCCAATCACGGAAGCCCTCCGTCCAAGGCGCCTCCCACGCAGCAGAAACCAAGCAGCGCCATCACTAAGATGTGGCAGCATAGCGAGGACACCAAAGCGGATTCCGAGAGCAAACACGGCAACACCCAGGCCTCCCGGCTCCCCGGGGGCTTCACCATCGCCCCAAGCGTTTCCGGGGCGAACGTGAAGACAAAGCCAAACCCGCCGAACACGATGGACACTAAGAGCTCACCTACTCCACCAAAGCCTCTGACCAATAAGAAGCCTAGTTTCGTAAGGAGACAGGTGGAGTCCCATCCGGCTCCTCAAGACAACGGGGTCCGTCAGGACGGAGCGCCCAGGAGAAACACCCTGCCCAACGTGGCGCTGCTCGGCCCGGTGCCGGCCAAACCCAACCGCCCGCCCAGAGTCAACCTGGACAACTTCAGAAGAGATGCTAAAGCCCCTGGTCAGTATGCTATACATTATACATTATATTTATACATTATACATTATACATTATATTTATACATTATACATTATACATTATACATTATACATTATATTTATACATTATACATTATACATTATATTTATACATTATACATTATACATTATACATTA
>JAOPJO010000118.1:11154244-11173657 GCA_027123675.1 Molva macrophthalma | reverse complement strand
GTGTTGCTCCATCATTTTATAGCGTTAAATTCACAGTGTTGATGCTTAATTATTTAGTTTATACCTCACATTCTGTTTGTAGCAAAACAGAATGTGAGGTCACGTGATCAGGATGGTCTCCATACTAACATGGTCCATGCTCAATGTGTGATATCTACACTAGTTAGGTCTACTACCTGCGCTGCCCTGGTACAGAAAAGAAACAGACCCGTAATAAGTTTGATGAAAAGGGGTCTATTGCTCAATCCACATTTAAATTTGTTTCGTGCTCTATGACAACACTATTCAGATACAGACAGACACATGTAGATCGCTTGGCCTATCTCTTTCTCTCCTCTTGTCCAAAAGGGAAGCAGCAGACCTCCGAGAGCAAGAATCCAAAGAAAAACAGGAGAAAAAACGACTGGAAGCTGAAAAGAAAGAACAGAAAGAGCGCGAGAAGAAGGAAAACGAAGCACGCAAAAAGTTCAAAGTGGGGAAACAATGTTTAAGAATGTCCATAATAATGCAATCCTCCTATTGTATAATATCACAGAAAAGGGCTTAACGGAACATTGCAGAACGATATGTGATAACAGACTGTCAGTAATAACAGCGTGATATAATATCATTAATAAAACCATATCATCGGTTTTATTAATGAAAATGTTGTTGCTCGTGTATTTGTCCTTCTTTATCTGTGTGCGTGTGTGTGTGGGTATGTGTGTGTGCATGTGTGTGTGCGTACGTGTGCTTATGTGTGCATACGTGTGCGTGTGTGTGCATGTGTGTGTGCATGCCTGTGCGTGTGTGTGTATGTGTGTGTGCATACCTGTGCGTGTGTGTGCATGTGTGCATACATGTGCATACGTGTGTGTGTGTGTGTGTGTGTGTGTGTGTGTATGTGTGTGTGTGCGTGCATGTGTGTGTGTCCCAGCTGGTGGGCTCCCTTGAGGTGATGCACCGGGTCAAGGTGGTGATGGAGAGCCGAGGCAGTAAGACAGACCTGGCCCTGAAGAAGGGGGACTGGGTGGACATCATGCGTGTCCATGACAACCCGGAGGGGAAGTGGCTGGGTCGGCTGGACAACGGCTCCTGTAGGTTTTTGTCTGTTTTATATACGGCCATGCTAACAATGGATGCACTCATGGGCACCATTGTAAGGTGACAAATATAATAACATACATAAAATATCGTATTTATTTTATTTGTGTTTTTGAGAAGCGTATGTTTTTGAGAAGAAATTGATCCCATTTATCCGTCTCTCTCTCTCTCTCTTTCTCTTTCTCTCTCTTTCTCTCTCTCTCTCTCTCTCTCTCTCTCTCCCAATCGCCCTATGTGTCACTCTCTCTCTCCCACTACCCCCTATGTCTCTCTCTCGCTCTATGTTACAGTCGGCTATCTGAAGAACGACTGTGTGGAGGTGGACCTGCAGAGCTGGAAGCAGCAGCTGGGCTCCCAGCCACCACAGGAGACGGATGATCAGGAGGTTTACGACGATGTGGACAACGTCCCCAACAACCACCTCAACAGGTAACATACGGTCTGCACCAGTGCTTTTCAACCTGTGGTACGCGAGGGTACCGCAGGTGGTACTTGGGATTTTATTCTTGAAGTAGACAAAAATGGCGAAATTAATAAAGATAATTGAAAAGAAGGGCATATTTATATTTACATGTGGTTTATGTTTTCTTGTTGCAACAGTGGGATCAGAGGAACAAGAGGTATGTTGTACATCTTCGTCTCCTTCGTATTTTTGTCCTGATTCATTGTGACTGTAGAACTGGGTATCATGACAAGCCAATATATTTCTTCGAACTACTTTGAAATGGTTGAAATCTTGTTCTACCGTCTGCAGTAATTTTACCGCCACCACCAGACGAAGAAGAGGAGATATACGACGATGCGATCGATGCCGGTCTGGATGTCAGGTGAGGAGTGTTGAATAAACCTAACAGAGATAATACCGTCACGTTCCGCTAGGGGCTTCTTTCAATGGCATTTAGTTTACTCTTTCAGTGCTTCAAACGATGTTGTTTTTAAGTTACAGCAAACACTCCCTCATGATAATGCCACTATCTATATTAGCTTGTTTAAATGTAGTTGTGAAGTGAAACGCATAAATCATTTATTGATTAATTGAATAATAGTACGCACACCAGTAAAAGCTAGTGAACAGCAGGTACATTAAAATAACTAGTATAGAAGAATGAACGTGGAGCACCGTTTTTGAGGTGTTGCAGTAAACCGCTAAGTTAGTAATTTTCTATTGATGAGGTAATGTAAAAATCCTATGATAGAAAGAATAAAGACGTTCTCTTTACCTATTCATTCTCTCTTGGTCGGCCTTGCTCTTTAAGCCTTTCGGAAGCTCCAAAGTCTTCTCCAAAGACTCTTCTTCTACGGATATTTGAGAGGATGAAACCTGCTGCCGGCACAAATGAGTAAAATGTCCTACGTAGTAAGATGATGATAAGCTAACCTAGCTAACAATATGGTCCAATTGTCACTAATCATCAGCCTACCATTTAACTTTACCCTTCCCTTGAGCAAACTCTCCCTAACCGATCAATTTCGGCGAAACTAACGCTGAATGCAGAGATGTTACTTTGTAATAAGTGCTGATTGCGGTTTCACCAATCAGACCATGGGTGAAATCTTGCTGCTTGACCAATCAGAACAGATGGAATCGTTCTGAATCATTTCCTTTATTTAATTCTAAAATTGATATTTCTATGTACTATGAAAATTAACTTTTAATTCTGATTACTGGTGAACTTATTTGCTTTAAATATGTCATAATGAAAAGTGATAACATTCATAATGTATTCTGCCAGAGTGCCTCCACCCAGCCAGTTTACTGCAGAAAGGAAATCAGGTATTACAATTTGATTCAATCTTTCAGTCAATATTTGTAACAATATTTGTTATATGCCATCATCTTTTGTGGAAGTATTTCTACAGGTGTGAATGTTGTCAACCGTCTCTCCTAAAACAGGAGAGACGGTTGACAACATTTTTCTGCGGAAAACTTCTTTATTATCACTGTGTGGGTCTACTGTTCCCCCTACCAGTTTGCTAGCTCTGCTAGAACACAGATACACACATATTACAAACATACATACAAACCATACAGTACAACAACACGTTAGCAGCCACGCCCTGTTGCCTGAGGAGCACAACATTGACTTTCACAAACTCACAGGATTCTGCCAAACAGCAAACTGTTGTCTTTATGTGTTGGATAAAGGAGCATTGATCGATGAGGAAATCTACGACGATATTGACTCACAGGCAGTTCCTCCTCCCCTTCCAGTCAGCAGGTAAGACGTAACATGTTGATACTGCTGATCTAATTTGGTGTGTGTCTCACATTGCCTCAAAACCCAGTGTGAAGAAGGCCTACATTTCATATTTCTGAAATACCAAGAGTATGTTAAAGCTGCTGCAGGTATGGATTTGAGAGTTGTAAAGAGAGAGGGCAGAAAAGGGCAGAAGACAGCAAGGTCTCATCTGTGAGTGGCATGCAAGATGGATTCCCCGAACCGATCAGGGAAGAGATAACCTGATTGGTCAGAAATTAGCCGGGAGTGGTCCAAAGTCTAAATTGTCTCATACAGAGGCCGGCGCAGAAAACTAGCAACAGAACATCTCCCTCACTAAAAGCTGACTGACAACTATTGCATTTCTAACGAATACAGTCAAATTATAGCTCTTAAATCTTAACTACAGCACGTTTAACTGACATATTTTGATAATGATATACAATTTCTCCTTTTTTGTATTTCAGTCTTCCACCACACAAAGCTAAGATGGAGGAAATCGATCCAAAGCGACAGAAAAAGTTTGAAAAAGAGGAAAAGGAATTCAGAAAAAAGTTTAAAGTGTGTCCCTGTATAGCTGTGGAAACGTTTGATGGTTGTTTTAGATACCCTCTCCCACTCAACTAGAGATACTTCTACTGTTGGTTATTACCAAAGCTATTGCTTCTACTGTTACTGTTGTTCTTACTACCAATCATAATAATACTATCACTCACTCAATATTGCTTTTTAAGTTTTGGACTCTTTGGAAATGTACTTCACGTACACTATCATCTAAAACAAGGTTCACCAACATAATCTCATTGGAGTGTCTTGTGTCCTGTTCAGTATGAAGGGGAGATTCAGGTGCTGTACCAGGTGACCATCATTCCTACGTTAACGATGAAGAAGGTCAGTGGGAAAGATCTGCCGGTGAAACCCGGGGAGACGCTTGATGTCATCGTGAAAGCCGTGGATAACAAACTCATTTGCCGCAACGAGGAGGGAAAATGTGAGCAGCCTACCGTTGTTTTTATGTTGTGTTCTGGAGCAGCCAATAACATGCGTCTGTTTGCCCATCAGTTATGCTTGATGTAAATTAATTTCTTCTATTACCTTATTAGACCACATGATCTTTGGACCACCCATTCGTAGTGCTAACACCAGTTCTGACTAGATTGTGCTCCTACACATAGAGTGGGCAAGTCAACACCATATACAGTTTTATGGTTGAGTTAAGTCAGACCCTATAGGCGTGGCTTCTTTACCATTCCGCCCATACCATTATAGATTGAAGATTTACCTGGGTAAATCTGACCCTATAAGCATGGCTTCTTTACCTTTCCGCCTCCAGCAATATAGACTGAATTCTTACCTGAATCCAGGAGATGCTTCATGAACCACCTCCAGAGTGCATGCCCCTTTACCTTGCATCTCTGAATAAACAATTGTGTTGAACCTTTACCATTCCTAGCCCATGAAACCACGATACATGAGGCATCAAAATTACGCTTCACCGCTCTGCAGGATTTGAAAATAGCTTTTAACATCTCATCTGCTCTCTCTTCCAGTTGGAACCGTTCTAACCAGCCATATTGTCACGGAGTAAGTATGACACATGTGAATACACACATCACACACAGGCTGAAGACTGTGATCTAATTATGAATCAACTAAACTAACTCGTTATTCTCACTGTGAATGTTTCAGCGATGGCGACATATATGACGACATTGGAGACGGTACGTTATAAACGGAAACAGATATATGCATATGTTTTGACTAAAAATGCCATCTATACTCATTAAGTATTTGTTAATAGTGGTTACTTGTAAACACACAATTAATTCATGGCACAATTGATTTTCAGAATGCATCTATGACAACGACTGAAGGAAGTCAATCAACAGGGATTTATTGTTATATCTACAGGCTTTGTTGAAATATGACCTTTTGGTATAACTTGTTTCATGTATACTTTCTTCAATTATTTATTATGTGCAAAGATATTTCAACCAATCACAAGAGCAGCAATCTAAGGTAGAGCAGACACTTGTGGACGTGTGTATCTGGGGAAGGAGACATTGTGTGGAAGCTACAACTGCAAAGACAGATTACAAAATAACACATTTTCTACTATAACCAAAATATTTTTTTAGCCGAAAATGCTTTGCTGAATGCACCACCTGAATAATATATGAATAGAAGTGTGGTTGTTGTCACCTTTTTGAAAAGTCACAACATTATTGTGACTCTGGTTGTTTGTTGTTTGTTAACTTCCTGTTTGAAATGAAATGATTCAAAGCTGTGTTGCACAATATGTCAACAGTCTCCTTCTTTAACCAGCCGCTATGCAGAAGTTGACACAATTGAAAAGGTCCAGCCCTAGCAGTCTCTTTCTCCATCCTCCTCCTGTGGTGTTTGGAAGTGTGCTCTGTCCCACACTCAACCCAACTCAACTCAAGGCTCAGTCCTTGGCCCTTTATTATTGTCCATGTATGTGTAACTGCTAGGTTAAGTCTTTCAAGTACAACATCTGTTTTAATTGTTATGCTGATGAGTCCCAACCCTATTTCTCGTCCAACAACACAACACAACTGGTCGAAAATACAATCCTGTCTTAGGGATGTTAAAGGGCCCCTATTTTACCGCCATGTGTGTGTGATTAGCCATTAAAAGCAACTTCGAACTCTGCCCTGTGATATAGTGACTTTACAAGTGGGAGTGTCCACCTAGATGTATGATGGACAGATAAGCCTACCAGTTGGTATTGTCCACTTGGTAGGATGGTATGGTAGAGAAATCATAAATGCATACATTCTTTGACCAGACTAAGATACAACATTTACTTGGAGGAAAGACTGTCAGTGCCTTAGAAGCACATAAATATGTCAGTGATTCTGTCTTTATAGTCTATATAGGATGGATTTTACTGTCTGTCTTTAAATGTATGAGAGAATGTATAAGGAATTGGAAGGTTTACCTATAAGATCATTTATAAGTAACTCTTTCAAAGATTTGGCATCTTATTATGAAAAGTAAATCTCCTTGATGATGGATTCATTGCATTTGAACTTTATAGACACTTATCTAACATGTCGTGGTAAATGTTCCAATATAGCCCAGACCAAACCAAAAGTGTATTTGTGTGCAGTGTAAATGGTGTTAAAGTATGCACAAGCTACCATAGACATTATGCAGAACATTGTTTTTTGTGTCAAAGTGTGGTAAGGAAGGGCAAACAGCATAATGTAGTGTTACATGTTTCACTTAGTTGTGTCATTGTCCTGCAAATATAAAAACAATACCAAAATGGTACTTAAATGATACATTAAAAATCCATATTTGCATGTGATGTACTGTGAAATGTACTGCTGGGAATCCATGCAAATCAATTTCATCATACTGCCTTTCAAAAGCAGAAGTTTTGATCCAACGAATAGGTGCACATGGGGTGAGATTCACCACAATCCCTAGTACGGCTTAACATCTACTTAGGTTATATCATGACATGAGACTAGATATCCTGATATCGATATCCATTTGAGTCTGTCTATGTTATTTTGGGCTTCCCCCACTAGTTAGTTATGGTTCAATGTTGGCCAGCAACCAGCAGGGGGAGCCGTTCACCTTCTCAGAAGAATCCCCGCCGTCATGTCTACAAACACTGGCCTGGCCCCCTTCAGAAACACCATCACCGCAGCGACATATTTTTCACAGGATGGAATTGAAATGAAACCAAACAAGCATGACACATTCCTTCCGTCGCTGATATAGTCCCTACGAAGAGTTTAGCATTATGGGCAATATGTCAGCAACTGCCTGGCCCATTTGGACAATATTAGAGTGGTTTTGGGGGTTATTAGATTGGACAGATAACTAATGTATTTGAAATAACTTCAACTCGGTTATGCATTTTGGGATATTTATGAGCACAATTATCCAAATGATGCAGAACATGTACATTTTAATTCACATACCATTACACTCTGATGTGACATATAATTGGGTATTGGAGGTTTCAAAGTAAAACTACAATACCAAACTAGAATAATATGACTGTGGCTTGAAATATCCACACAAAAAAAAGACAGAAGGGAGTATAATACAAGTAAAAACCATATTTAACAGGTAGAACACATGAGTCCTAGAACAGGTTTTAAAACACATGTACGCCTAAAATGATCAGAGCAGAACAATAGTCAATAGTCACAACGATTTACAACTAGAAAAATCATCAAGCAAGAGCGCCTTGCACTTCTACCGGAAAACTGCACTGCACTGTTATAAACCATATGCTCATCATCAACCTCAACCTCATCATCTGCCCAATCACCATCTGCTTCTCCAGATTCAGCATTCTTCTTAATCTGCACATTATTCATATCATTCTGCAATGAGTTGCTCTCCTTGATGTGGGTGTGTGAGCGGGTGGCAACATGTATTATCGTAGCCTTTGCAGAAGCGGAACTGCTGTTCTGCATGGCTTGAACCCAGCGCTGCAGCTACAGCTGATGACGTCCGTCATGGCAGGAGGAGCCACTTGCATCCAGGACAGGCGTGATGACTCTCCTCTCCTTCCTAAATGTCCCATCCAAACTCGCTGATGTCCACAGCTGGTGGTTCAGGGAGGTCCATCGTGAGGACACAATGGTGAGATGGTGCCCCCACCTCAATAATGTCTCTTGCTTCTCCCACTTCCTTTTTCTGGAGTCTCCCCAACATGAGGGCCCACCAGGTTGTGAATAAGGAGTCAAATTATTAATAATGATGCACTGAAAAAGATCAATCGTCGAGTTCTCCAGGCTTTTCTGCCTCAATGTCTTCCTAAACTCGAAAATGGCTTTGAGAACAACAGAGGACGTAATGAAGAACTCAACTCCTTTTTTGTAAATCTTCTTTCTTTGTATTTATTACATTTTCACAGCTGGTTTTCCATGCAAGGACAGTTCATTCAGCTGGACTTTTCAGGAGTTTGTCAGGTTGATAACCAATCCAACCTTCCAATACGAACCATAAAAAGAGTAAAGACATAAATAACAAAATAAATCAATGATTTACTCATAGTATTAATCACATTCAAATAAATCAGATAAATCATCAGTAGGTTACATCTAGGAAATAATTATTAAATCTATACCTCTAAATGAGGCCTATATCAATCATAGAGCTACATAAACATCACGAAACATAATATAATTGACCAATTACTCAACTTCGTTAATATATCATGCAAATATCATTAATTAAACACCATAATAATGCAAATGACAAACAGAATCAACCACCGTACTAATGCTCCTGAAAGGCAAACGTAACCACCATGTTGTTACATCGAACGCTGAATTAACAAAAGCAAGCGTGCAGCGCCACCAAACATCAAAAGGCGCAAACGAACTATCGGTTAACTGCGCACCGCTATAATGTCTAAACATTACAGGAATAGCGTTTAATTCGGTTTGCAAATCAACAGAGTAAATCAAATAAACAAATATACCCAAATAATTATTTACATACCAACTGCGTCTCTGAGGACTTCCGCACATGGATGCACAACCAATAGCAGTTTTAGAGGATTTTCTACATTGCCTTACCCAGGCTTGAATATAATTCAGAACAAAGTCAGCGTATTTTCCCACCTGGACGATCCGGAGGCGTGAAGCAACTTAATTAACGTGAACCTCACCTCACGTGACCTCCTCAGCTCAGCGCTGCCCCCCTGCGCGTATTTTCCTAAATTACGCCATTATTAGTCTATTTAAACGCAAAGCATTTAAGTCTATTATTGATATTGATAAAGCAACTTAGCTTTGAAAAGGGAAATAATTATATAAATGAATTTAAACATTTGACCTCTGTCCTAACATCAATCATTTAACATTTTTCCATGTAATCATTTTTCCCCATAAACACATACACAAATATAGTTGCAAGCAACAAAAACGTGGTCCTACACATTGGTGAGTATGGTGGCCATGGCCTAATGAATACATCAAAGTAAACACTGACCCGAACCACCGACGCCATGGGGCCATCACTATACCACTACACTACATGACCATATACTGTAGATTCCCAAGGAAATTAGACTATATTTTGAGAAAGAGAAGTCTTCCATACGTGACGGTATGGTCACATGGCATTTGTACACCTTATAAAATGGTTTACCTGAAGTTAACGTATCAAAATAATTACAAACCATGTTTCTAAAGTATACAGTATCAAAATCCACCGTCAAAACAGACTTTTCCGAAATTATGTGTACCCCTTTAAGGCCCGGCCTGGTTTGGATAGAGGCCTAGGTTTGGATAGGCGAACTTCAAACATATGCATCCAATTTATTTTTTTCAAATATAGACTTGAAATTTGGCATGGGTAAACTATGGAATCTCCTCTTTGTAGTCATATTCGACAGCCGAGCCTACGTGGTTTTGACGTGAAGTTATAGTTGTTTAAACGTCACTGATTCGCATATTTTTCACTTTAAATTGGATATCTCCGCCTCATTGCTATTAATTTATCACCATGTAGTCCCGAAGTCACCTGGTACATGTGTGCCAAGTGAAGCATTTACTAACTCTGGCACCAAAGGAGTTTTTGTGTGGGTGTTTGGTCGAGGTGTGGCCATTGCATTTAATCCAAATGGTCTGACCATATGGGTTGCAGCATGAAAGTTGTTCATCATGACGAATGGTGCATGTATACAAAGTTTCATGCATATTGCACTTTCCTAGTGGTAATGGTGGCCTGTTGAAATGTTGAACTTCCAGGCCTTATTATAGCGCCATCTATAGGTTATACTTGCCCATCCTTTGGATTCCTTACTAATTTTACGAGTTCTACAAGCCTGACAATTTGTATAACTTTTGAAGCAAAAAAGTCAGGAATAAAATAATAATAATACTAACGAATACAATAGGGTTCCTACGTCATTCGTAGGACCCCTAAATATAGGTAAAGAAGAACTAGACACTCTCCATCATTTATGTGTATTTCCCTGTTCTCTTTACTTCCCCTATCACTAAGGTTACCCAAGGCTTTCCACTTCCTCTACCTCTATAGAGTAGCGCCATATAAAAGACACAACACTATATATCTTAGACATTGTTTTGACTATTCATATTTTCAGTGAAGAAGCAACTACTGTTAAGAAAAATAATATTAATTTGAAAACAAAAAAGAGATTACATCGTTTGCAAGCCTGTGAAGTAAGTCTCCGCTGTATGTGAGTGAATTTCAAAAGTTAAGTTGAAAGTGCATAATGTCAAGGCTTGAAAATGTGATGGTGGCCGCTGAAAAACCCAAGGGGGCGCTTTTTAAGGAGAGGATTGTGGATATTTACGTCAGTGCGGAAAGTCTGTTTGTTTACGACAAACCCTGGATGGAAGGAGATAGTACAGGTGCAGCTGTGGATAACGAATACGCAGGTATGGCAATGAGCTAACAATATAATTCGTTAAAGTATTTAACGCGATAACACAATTGAGTACTAAATGTTTACACTGCATATTTGTACAGACATATATACGCACAACACATCTGTGTGATAGTCTATTTGTGATAGTCAATTTAGTAAATATACTTTCAATTTCAAGCATTAAGCACATGCTTTCCTAGCAGAATGAAAACTTTAAAATGTAAACCAGAAATACAATCTATTAGTTACTGCAGGACTGTCACTGTATATCAATGGTAAAGCACTTTTACAACACAAAAATCTGAATTGTAACAAGGATCAGAATCAATAATCATGTAATTATCATTATTATTATTATTATTATTATTATTATTATTATTATTATTATTATTATTATTATTGTTATTGAGTAGAGGTAGTTGTAGTAGTAGTAGTAGTAGTATTGGTAGTAGTAGTAGTAGTAGTATTAATAGTAGTAGCAGTGGTAGTATTAGTAATATTATTATAAGTAGCAGTAGTAGTAGTTGTAGTAGTAGTGGTAGTAGTAGTTTTAGCAGTCGTAGTAGTGGCAATGGTAGTAGTAGTAGTAGTAGTAGTAATAGTAGTAGCAGTGGTAGTATTAGTAATATTATTATTAGTAGTAGTAGTGGTAATAGTTGTAGTAGTATAAGCAGACATTTTTAGAAACAAAATGGTCAGTATATTGTACACTGTTCCATGCTCCACGCTCCCACTAGGACGAGTGAGGGCTTGAGACTGCTGTCGCTAACTGGGCAGTTATTCTGTTTGTCTCTCATACTCCCTCTTTAAGAGGTGGCCGTGGCTTCAGAGCGGAAGAAGGCGTGCAGGATCCGAGCCGTGCTCCCTTGGCTCCTCGTGTTTCTCCTCCTCGTGGTCATCACAGGCCTCGGAATCATGCGTGAGTAGAGCCACGCTCTGAATCCGGGAAGATGATCATATTCATACTCAAATGATTCCACTGCAGTATTTGTTGCATTTGGCAAAACAAACCTTGAATCTTATATAAGGGCTTGTCTTTTGATGACTGCAATAGACCCCTTTCACAGAGGACAAAGACAGGAATCGCTCATAAATATAATTATGGATGTGCTCCATTTATGTACCAGGGCATGAGTAGTAGACTAAACTAGTGAAGAACAGTTTACTACCTGTGTTATCTAGCATCTTGTGTGATGAGTTGGCAAATGATAAAGTGAAGTATCTGATTGACTCCCACCCCTACGTCCAGTCCAAGAAGAAAAGTCAACCAAATGTCAACCAAATGTCAACCAAACTGGCACACTAAGGGAGGAGTTGGACCGGGTCCAGAAGAAACTATGTGGTGAGTGAAACAGTACAGTATAGCAACATATATAACATAGTAATAGTGTGTTTGTATGCGTATGTGTGTTGATGCATGCATACATATACATTGCTGTCATGGTAAAATTCATCCTAATATTAATGTCAGATTATAAACAATTGATAACCTTGTTAACATTGTTACTAGTTAATCTAAAAAACACATTTTTACAAATTCTCCTTGCACCTAGCTCCCTTTCTTTCTCCTATTGAAAGGGGTTAAGTTAGTTAGCATTTGTATCTGTAGCCACAAAGTCTGATACTGAGGCCATGCCAATCTCCTTTCTTCTTTTATGTGTCGATTCCTTTAGCTGTCTTGCATCCTTGCAGACGTGTCCACTTCCCTCCATTGTGTATTAAAAATGAACATGGTCTCTCCCACCATGGCTGACTTCAGCCATGGCCAACCCTAAACTCACCACGATGATCACTCCCCCTCACCTTTGTTTCCTTTGTTGTTACTGTCCACGATTTGAACGTTTCCCTATAAGAATCAGAATCATCACCCATTGGCTCATTGAAAATGTTTTTTTCCATTCATTATTATTGTATCTATCTAAATTCATGTTTATTGTCAGAGCAAATAGGTTGTACTGATAATTGGAAAAGACTTCACTGCAGTTGTTACTCCATCTTCCGGGGAAATAAAAACAAAGGAAAGAAATGGAAGGCAAGCCAAAAACATTGTGAGGGTGAAAAAGCCCACCTCGTCTCGGTAACCACCACAGAGGAGCAGGTGAGCTGTCCTTCCCCTAAACATTCAGCATTATGTTGTCGACCTCTCTCCCCCAAATGGACCCTGCTAATCAATGATCCCTTTCATTCGGTCAATGTCCATTTTTGTGAAACAAGGAATTTGTTTTGAAATTGCCATTGGCCAACACGGCATGGGTGGGTCTGAACTGTGACGATGAAGATGTGTGGTGGTGGGTGGATGGAACTCTTCTTCCCAATGAAAGGTAAGATGCAGAGAACTGGCAAATTGGCATTTGTCAATATATATTCAAAGGAGGCCCATTGTCGTATTATGTAACTTTTTTGTCTGAGAAAATCTCAGTAGGACTGCCTTGTTTCAGCAGGCGTTGGGGATGGAGAGGACGCAATATAGTGTGTGTGTGTGTGTGTGTGTGTGTGTGTGTGTGTGTGTGTGTGTGTGTGTGTGTGTGTGTGTGTGTGTGTGTCATCCACTACCAGTGTCTAAAAGCTGTTTTTTTGATTGGCATGGCGTTTGTAGTGGGTTACATTAGTATTATTATCAAAGAATATATTTATTATTAATGTAATAATTATACATCATTTCAACTAAATGTAAGCAAACAACATGGCTGCAGTGAAAGTCACAGCCTATCCATACCAGTCACCACACGGTCACTCCCATCACCTTTGTTTTGTTAATATCAGACCTAAAATCCTTTGTTACTACCCACGATGTGAAAGTACCCCTTTCAGAATCAAGGACACCCAATGTATCTCTGAAGATGCTTGGTAATTGCTAAAAGCTCTGAACAAAGTATTACATCGATGACAGTATTTAGCACTTGACTTTTAATCGGTTGTTTCTATCACAGTTTCGTGTCCCACAGCCGGCCAAAAGGAGCCTGTGCTATGGTGGACAACACTGACCCTGCTGCTCCATGGAGGCCTTCTACCTGCAAGTCCAAACACAACTGGATCTGTGAGAAAAGAATAGAATGAGCACACCATGACAGGGTCCACCTACCTGGACACAGACACACTGTTGTAAAAAATCATATCATTTGCCGTCTGATTGCCATTGTAACCAAGAACTTTGGTACTGGAGCTGTATCCGATGACCCTCTTCCCATTCCAGCCACGATGAATCACTTCTGCTTCTTTGTTGTGGAAAATCACTCGGTTTCTCCAGATATGACCACCTCTCCCTTTCCTAATATAGTGTGTATTGCAAATAGTTAATACTATGAACATTTGCCAATTCCATGGTCATATTTTACACATTCTTGCACAACTGTAAAGCCTTCATTTAAAAAACAGACACTCTAGATATTCTTTATATATTCCTCATATATTTGCCATATTGTTTTCTTATTGTAAATGTTTATATTTTTATAGTTGTGTTTCTTGGCTTTCAGTATTTGGCTTACTTTCTTACTCTGTCCTATGTTTATTGTTATTGTTTGCACCAAATACCAAGACAAATTCCTTGAAATAAAGCGAATTCTGAGGAGGATCCACCTGATTAGAGGTGTATAGGGTATAAGGGATCTTGCCATGAACCATCGTTCTATCACGCATTACGTAGATCACATAGTTCCTCATAGGATGCTGAGTGTGTGTGGATGATGGCTGGTTTAAGCAGCCTCACCTGGCCGAGTCTGATTGGACTCTGGGGCTGGGTGAGGCTGCACACCTGTTGCACATTGAGTAATCAGTGTGCACAGAATAAACCAGCCATCTCCACACACACTCAGGGAGTTCTCCTAGGTGGCAACATCTAACACCAGGCCATGTATCATTTAAGGCAAATGTTACAATTAACTGGCTTTAACATCACCTCCCTGCATCCTTTGTCTGGAGGAGCCCAATAAAAGTCATCTAGGTGGAGTGTGGCAGCCACCTAGGTGGTATGTAGCAGGGACTTTGCTACATCTGGCAAGATGGATTCTCGCAGTATCGTAGTCTCAGAATAAGCCGGAGAGTCTAGGATTTAAATAGTCTCATACAAAGACAGACACGGTCAAACAGATATTCTCACAGCGAATTTCACTCACTAATAACTGATGAATGGCGATGCCATTTCTAACAAATTACACTTAAATAATAGCTGTTGAATACCTTGTGACGTTAAAACCCTCCCGATAATGTGATTGGATGAACCACGTGGCTCACGTGACAACTGCAACTGCTCAACATGTTTTAAACCAGATTAAAAACATGAATGTGCCACCACACCCAACTTGATGCAATGTAAACCATTTTAGGTCTAAAGAAATGAAAGGCCTCAAGAGTTTTCATATGGTTTGCATCTTAGTTTAACTAGTGGTGGAAGACGTGCTCCTGTCCTATGAAGTACAAAAAGTATAATTAAAACTGCACAGATAAACATTAAAGTCATTGTTATTAAATCCACTCATTAATTGTGAGCAATATTGACCAGTGCAAAGACAGAACATCCTGAGTGAATCAACCTCTACCTAGGCTCTGCGATTGTTTTGTGTGTAAGTGTGTTGATGCAGACCTGAACGGTTCCCTTTTACTTTTGGCAAGCACAACAAATGAGACCCATAATTAGTGTTATGAGCGACACCTGAGTGTGTCCTACTATGACACCTCAGTGGAAATAGTCTATTGAAGCACATTGACCACATTGGATGCCAGTCAAATACAAAAAGTGTTTTTTTACTTGGTCGTTAGCGTGAGCCGTCGACCCATTTCCAGACCCTTCAGTCCGCTCATAGAAGTGATAAAACCCTGTGTGACACATAGAAACACGATCCGCAGACTTTTACATGCGTGTACCTGTGTAGGCAGGTAAACCTATGGGTGACACACGCTGTAACATGTTGACCCTGCAGATATCAATGGAGGGTGAGGCTTCTTAAACCAGCCATCAACCACACACACACACACACACACACTCCACAGTGGGTAACCCTGCACACCATGGAACCAGGTTCCATATCAACTAAACACCCAGGCCCATCACCCGGACGGCACCGTCCCGTCGCTCCTCCTGTCTGTGAGTCATGTGACATCACTGTCGAACCACACCTTCCTCTCCTGCTCTATCCCTCCTATATTGGGCCAGTTCTTCTGTATGGCTCCATCTGCTTTCACAACATGCTCACAGTAGTAAATAGAAATAGGCTCACTCAGCTGGTTAAGTCATTGGACCGTTCCCAACCCATCAGACCGCATCACCTCCATTGTGAGCCGTAAGGCACCCTATCATCTCACATGACCCAGAGCACCCACTCCTCCGGCACTTCACCCTCCTGCCCTCCGCCCGCAGACTCTGAACCCTCTGATGCATTAGGGCCCATTTTAGCAAAAGTGATGTTGCTTCTGCCATTCTTACACTTAATAATTACCCTCCCTAACAGCGCGGAACCCTCTTCCTAATGTGTCAGGTGTTGTGTTGCATAGTATTATTACATCTTGCATATTGTGTCTTTGTATTTATGTTTTTAAACGTGCAACCCCATTGTGAGGACAGTCAATTACTATCTATATTTATCTAGATCAGCTTCTTAGGTGGGCACCACTGGTGTTGGCGGGGCGGCACAGACGCCTCTAAACAAGCTGGGATGGAGATGCCGGCTGAGCTTCTGCCTGCATGGAGTTTGCATGTTGAGTCCAGTTGAGTTTCTGAACACAGGCAGGTTGATTGGCGTGGCTGTAATGGCTGTATGATCTTGGTGAAGTGAATTGCTCTCTTTGGTGACCAGGGTGTGGTGAGTGTCGAACCAGTTTAGACTGGCCTCATGTTTTTTTTTATCTTCCCCAGCCTTACATTACTTGCTGAAATGAGGGATTATTTTATAGTGTTATAGTGTTATTAATCTGTTGGGTTGTGAGATAACTTACACCCAAATGGAAAATTCTGAATGCTATATATAGATAATGACAACAAAAGGCCTGGAACTTTGTATCTAAACCCTACCTACCACAGCTTTAGTCTCATTAAAGAGAAGCTCCCACCTGTTCTTCCTCGCTTGTTATGGTCACCAGGTACGCTCGCTGATTCTCACAAGCCTCCTTACTCTCCATCCAGGTGGTGAATGTGGTGGAGAGTTTGTAACAGTGGGAGCCAAACTTCTGCCAGGTCCGAGGGGAGCAATCTGTCTCTTTGTGACATCACAGAGGGACATGGACAGCACGCTAAAGAGGAGCGGCACACTACGCGCTTGCTGACACGACGGTAAAAACAATTTTGTGCACCATGACATTTGTGGTGCACTGGATGTCATGATTTTTAAATGATATAATTTATATTAACCACTAAGGTTGTATGTCCATAGAAGAGGGTGTTATTTCCTGTGTTAACATTACATTATTATAAAATCATACCACCTGTAAAGAAGATTGTTTAGCAGAGACTAGCAGTTCATTTTGTATGTATATATATCTTTAAGAGGAACATTTGCAAACATTTAAAATGTTAATTAAAAATAATTAAAAATACCACTGATTGTAGAGGAAAAGCTAATTCCCCAACAAACTACTCAATGTAGTTTGTTGGTTGAACATAATTTCATTAGAAGTTGTCATAACTCAAAGAGACGCAAACTGTTGCGTTGTTTTTTGTTGTTGAGCCAAAGCATTTGTTTTTAGAGTGTAGGATGAATGACTAAAACAGATAAAATCACATGGACTACTAGATAATTGCCTTCATCATCAAGCATCCTCTGTAATTCCTCTATTTGGTTGGTGATGCTGCTGACAGCCTGCAAATATGCACATTCCTCCTCGGACTGAGATAACCTCTGGGTAAGGTAGTTTTCACTTTTCAGTTTGTTCGCCTTTTCAGCTGTGATTTTATAGCTGGCCTTCTCATGGAAATCTGTCACAGAAGAAGGTGAACTTCATATAAATGTACAGATCTATTATTATCACACTGGTCCTTACCGTGCCTGCCATAATAGAGTTGATGGTTTGAGTCACTAAATGACTTATAGAGTTATACTCACAGTGGATCCCCTGGCAGGTGACTTTGGCCAATAGCAGCAAAGTCAGCATGCCAAGACACACTGCAACAGGTCTGTACCGGTTCCTCTTTTCTAAACTCACAGCCCAGAGGATGCGTTACTCACCTTTTGTGAACCTGAATAACCATAGTTGCTACTTTATCACATTTTACATTCACTGCAGTTAGTGCTGACAGGGTTCTTTGTGTGAAACCATGTTTAAATTCACTGTTTGTTGTATGTCTGTGATCAAGGTCTCCGTAAAACTGTGCATACTGAGTTGTCTATATGTTGTATGCAATGGAAAGCAAATTGTCTCTGGCTTCGGTTAAATATAATACCAGAACAACATACAGCATACTTGTTGTTGCCTTATCATCTATCCCTTTGAATTTGTCTTCTGTGGGCTTCTGTAGGTCCTCAGACGCAGTGACCATTGCATCGACATTGCTGTCAATCACGTTGTCATCCAGGTTTTCAGACACCCTCGTTCCTCTCATCCTTGGGGTCTCGCTGCAATCTTGCTTTCTTTGTGAGGTCTGGTTTGGTATTGAGTTTTTCAGACATATTTTTTTTAAGTAAATAATGTTCTTCATTTAATTAAAAATAAGTGACACGGTGAGTCAGTACTCAAAGTGACTATTGAAAAGCAAAAGGGGAGAGATTAAAAGGAGGAAGTTAGACTGTGCATAAATATTGATGTAATACTTGTCATGTTAAACAGCTCAGCAGCATCAATTGTGTGTGAGTGAAAGTGGAAAAGTGGGCACCATCATAACTCTTAACTGAGCATTCAAGATCCACCCATTGAAATGTCCTTATATTATCTTATTCCTCATGTTATTCTGTGATGATCATGTGTTAATGTGTTTTTTTTTTTTTATCTCACTTAGGCCTACCATTATTATTGTATTGAATGTAGAGAACCACAACACGATTCAGGAAGGGAAGTAAAAAGTAACTGATTACACCAATTTCAGTTGAATATAAACACTACCACGATCATCTAGGGCCTTGATTTGTCAAGCTGTTGATTTGTCCTGTGGGAAATGGGACAACACCTATGGCACACTTTACGGAGGGCAAGGTAGTGGATACTATGGGGAGATTCTAGATGAGTTCCATGATTTTAAATGAGACGGCACACCCACCACACTTATTTGGTTACTTCAATGAGGAACGGCATGCTTTTGTTGGGATTGTTTATACTCTAAGATATGGTGTTCTCGTTGCTGGTGAATGTTTACGAAGGGGCTTAGTAGAATTGTCTTTATCCGTTTGTCGGAAGGAACTTGGATAAACAAAATACTGTGCTATTCGATTCTTTCACACTCCCTTTCGCAACATGGTTTTCATCATATCCGTAATAAATCCAGAAATACATAATTAATGTGTTAGATACCAAAATCTGTCTTTAATCAGAACTAGAAATGCTTCCACATTGGGAAATTTGGTCCCATTCTACAGTACAAATATATAAGCATAGAAAAATTATAAGAAAATAAAATTATGTACAAACATCTGTGTTCTACTGAATGCTTCGGTAGAAACATCTCTGTTTCTACAATATATAACAAAAATAATTTACCAATCATACACCATCAATCATGCGTGCTCTCTCTCTCTCTCTCTCTCTCTCTCTCTCTCTCTCTCTCTCTCTCTCTCTCTCTCTCTCTCTCTCTCTCTC
>JAOPJO010000118.1:11130869-11147308 GCA_027123675.1 Molva macrophthalma | reverse complement strand
ACAAACAAAACAAGACAGAGAGAGAGAGAGGGAGACAGAGAGAGACAGAGAGAGAGAGAGAGAGAGAAAGAGAGAGAGAGAGAGAGAGAGAGATCTATATATATACAGATATAGCTTTAGATATAGATATAACTACATGTATCTCTAGATAAATATCCCACCTTTCGGGCCTGCCGCAGCATCCTTGGCCGCCTTCTCCTCCTCCAGAACTTTGAGTTTGGCCTCATACTCTTCCTTGCAAGCGTTCCACTCCTTCCTGTTGTTCAGGATACCGTCCAGCATGGGAGTGATGGTCGGATGAAAGCGGGAGAACTCCTGGACCCCAAAAAACATATCTAGATATAATGTATTGTTGACGTATGTGATGACATTGTGATATTATTTTGTATAACATATTATTGTATGAATAACACAATGATTGATGCTTTCGTTATGCGGGTGAAAGATAGCTATTGCAAAATTATGTATTATGGTATTATTATGTATGATTTTTTGTGTTGCGGTGAAATAAAGACCAGTACCTTGTAGACAAAGGTGCAGACAAAGTCGATGAAACCACACTGTAGCTTTGGAAGGTCGGCTGATTTATTTCGATCCATCATGGGCTATGAGGGAGAGAGAGATAGAGTCAGAGAGTAGGCAGACAGACCGTGAACACAGCCCTGGACATAAGAAAGTTGCAGCATGCTATGATCAGAAGTTTTATCCTCGTTTTCCTTGTGGTCTCAAACGGTTTCCCTGACTAAATAAAGGTCAAATTATAAATAATCTTTTGTCTCACAAATAACATCTTGATTTTAAGAGCGAGAACACCAGGTGATTTATAGTACAATAGTAGAAAGGCTGCATTCATGCTGTCCATTAGGATATAACGCGTGTATAACGTAGTAGTATAACGCGTGTGTGTGAAGATGTGTGGAGATTCGTCTGGCCAGCGGCTAATTCCATTAAAGTATAACTCCACAGTGTGGGCCATTTATGAATGTTATGTTCCATTTCTGCCAAGTTCGTTCCGCTAGATGCCTCTTAATTCTACACACTACACATTTAACCAAGTCTATAACCAAATCTTTATGTTATGACATCTCATCCACAAGTCTGGAACAGTTTTGATTCGTGTACAGAGGAAATCTATATGTACAGATGCTTATCTTTTTATATTATAACTCACAAATTGTAACATTGACAGCAAGAAGCAATTTAGTGAAATTAAATGATGTTGAGCACACCAGGACCCAGTAAACAATGTTGGCATTGGAATAAATGAAAGAAACAATAGTTTCATTAGTGAAACTCACAATAGGCTGTTGTTCCAGAACTGTCCTCTCCAGGTCTCCCTGCTCCCAGAACTCAGCTGCCACTAACAGGGCCACCTGCAAGGATCATGAGCATCATCCCAACACAGGTTTACACCTCCAGTGTACACACACATTACTTGCTTATGTCGAGGCTAATTACTTCTTTATTTGTTGTTATTTGTGTTTCTTTGTTTGTTTGTTTCTGTCTCCCTACCTCCCTTCCTTGTCCCTCCCTCCCTCTCTCCCTCCCTCCCTCCCTCCCTCTCTCCCTCCCTCCCTCCCTCCCTCCCTTGTATAACAATAACAGCATCACATGGTGTAACTCACCTTGCTCTGCACCTCCCAGGGCTTAGTGATAGCAGATAAGTCACAGGCTGTCATCATCATCGCCCTGACATACAAAATTAACACGTTAGGATACGACTTATGAAAGCAGGCAACATACTACACACCATTCATGATGTGTTGGACTACGCGTGTCCCACTCACATGACGATCTCCTTCCTGGTGGTTTCCAGAGACATGAAGTCCACCCACTTCTTCTCGTCTTCGTAGGTCTTCGATAGGTCCACGATCTTCTGGAACATGGTTCTCTTCCTGGTGAGGAGGGGAAGGATACCAGTGTGATGTTCTAGTCTTTAATAAAGAGCATCTGAGGCATGGAGTATTAAAACAGGTCTTTCATAAAGAGCTTGGACCATCTGAGGATGGGGAACAGTGAGACGGAGGAGCAGCTTACTTGAAGTACAGAGCCAGGTCCGTGGCGATGATGGCGATGTCCATGAGGTGGATCACGTGCTCCGTCTGTCGCCTGTTGAGGTTCTGGTAGATGTTCAATGACTGCAAGTGAGACAAACAGGGATGAAGACAGTGAGGGACACATACACTGACCCCACTATACAATATATAGAGATAGTGAGGTCTTTTTGAAAAACGTATGATACAGACACTATAATAAATACAGAGGGCTCTGAAAAAATACGGTCAGTTCTCATTAGATACCATGGACCGTTCTGCACATTCATATATTGTCTTCATTTGTTTCTACTGTTGCCCTCCTTTGGTTCTCACCTCGTCAGCTAAGAGGAACTTGCCAACCTCTAGATGGTGTCTTTCCATAATGGAGGAACCGTGCAACTTGGCCAGAGGATTCCCTGATCTATTGGATTAAAGGAAACTACCATAAACATAACACCCTGAACACAGCAAAACGTCTCACACAAGTTCATCTGGGCTTCAGCAGTCCACCTATGTTATAGCGAGTGGATGAAGCTTTCAGAGGGGGATTTAAGTAAGTGCATTTCTACACAGTGTTGATATAAAACTTTTTACAGACCCTTTTCTTCAAGAACGTTGTTGTCCTGACAGGATATTTTAGCTTGTCTTCCCACCGGGAAAAAGTTTACTAGTGCTTGCCAAGTTTGTGTTCACTGTTAGCCAAAAACGCACACAGACTCCCAGCTCCAGCAACATGATTGTTTGACACAAATACAAAGTGAAATAAAGTGGAACGCAGCGTTCGCCCAGACTGGAGAACGTCTGCTGTCAGACTCGAGATGAATCATCCTTTTGTGAGAATACACACCAGGCCAGCGAAAGTGTCCTGTACTCACTTGACCTGGTAGAGGTTGTTGGTCCCCCGGTGATCGATGTCGTGCAGGAAGCCGGCGGTGATCATAGCCATCACCTCCAGGTCGGTGTAGTATCGCTTCAGCAGCCCCGTCTGAAACGTTCACCAGGAGAACAATACATGAATCGCAGGTAAACACAGTCGGCTGCGGCTGGTGCAACGTTCACCGAGGAGAGGATGAGTGTCATGTTAGTGTTTATAAAAGGAGAAACGGGAGAAGGTGCAACGATTTAGCCTGTTTAGTGATGACTAGTAATAGTACGGTAACCGCAGCGTGATCGGTCATCGGTGGAGTGATAACATTTGTGATCTGGTATCATGACAGAGGATAGAGTACGAATGACAGAATGAGTATAAAATGAGTGGATGAATGCATGGACACATAATGAATGCATGAATGAAACCAAGGAATGAATGAATGAATAGATACCGTTAAGAGTGTGAACATAGTTTGGCCGACATTGAAGCCGTGGCGCCAGTTATGGTAGGTGATTTTCCTGTATCCCTTACTGATGGAGTACATGAAACGCACTAGCACCTGGAAAGAAGGAAAGAAAGAAAGAAAGAAAGAAAGAAAGATAGAAAGAAAGAAAGAAAGAAAGAAAGAAAGAAAGAAAGAAAGAAAGAAAGAAAGAAAGAAAGAAAGAAAGATGTACAAAGGATGTTTGGAGTGTTTGCTAGCTCTTTAAGAGCGAGGTATAAAATGTTAGTCAAATAACTCCAAAGAGATATATATATATAATAATTATCTCCTTGCATAATGACAGACCTACAAGTATGATGTCCATGTGCTTACCTCCTGGGGTACTTGGAACTTTTTGACCACCCCGACCTCATAGTACATCTGGATTCCGCACTTGACCAGGTCCATCTCGGTGCAGTTGAAGTCTGAGAAGTGGAACTCGTAGATTTCAAACTTCTTAATGAGCTGGGGGAGATTTTTTTTCTAAAGAGAACATGGCCCAGAACAGTATAAAAAACAGAATTAAAGATAGCCAATAGACCACAAACAGAACCAGAACCGAAATAGATGATTAATTTATTGTACCAAAGTAGTACCAAACACTGCTCTGAGATCTTCCACAATGTAAATAAGGTACATAGCAGTAAGTGACAGCAAGAAACATATAGATTATTACCAGGATCTGCAGGAGTTCGTCCTCCTCACAGTCTCTGGGTTCAGACCCATACAGCTCTCTTGTGTTCTACAAAGACAACAATGTTAAGTTGGTACCACCAAGAATAATGAAAAAGCACCAGTGAATGAGCCATTAATATGCACCCATGGTATTGTGAGACACTTTGGAGAAAGGCCTCCACCAAATGGCATTTATTCATTATGGAGGCCTGTTATTGGATGACTGCTGTCACATGGATGTAGGGACTGACCAGGATGTTCTGAATCTCGTCGTCACGACACTTCACGTGGTACAGCATCATGTCCTGAGCGATGTCCTTCCGGTTCTCCAGCCGGTTCATCTTATCGTACGTGTCCGTGTTCAGAGCTGACCAGCCCAGGAACTGGGTCAGCGCCTGCAGACACAAAAGTTTAAAGCTTTATATATACTTGCCATGGTATAAACATACATACATAGTACTGCATGTTATGATCTATGTTGTAAATGGTGAATCAAGGAGTAAATCCACAGTGAAGTTGTCACCACAGAATATGTAACACTCCATGACCTCCATGAGCTGTTCGTCCTGTTCATCAAACGGCTTTCCATCCTTCCTGTTGTAGAAGGTGGCCACGCCCACAATCTCTTCCTTCTTGTTGACGATGGGAAGGGACAGAACATTCTTTATGGTCCAGCCACTGCTATCCAAAGGCTCTTTCTGCAAATAGTTGCCAAGTAAATAGCAGACATCAAATAGTTTGGTCAGCAATGAATGAATAGCAATATATTGACCGGTGGAATCGTAGCTGTTACCTGGAATTGAAACATGTCCTCGGCGGATGCATTCATAATGTTGCAAATCTACAGAACAAAATATGAGAATGTAAGGTAAAAGTTTAAACACACATACATTTTTGAATATAAGTAGGCAAAACAACTCACAAATCCACTCTCAGCGACGTAGGTGGGCAGGCCACTGATCAGTGCCCAGTGGTCTGCTGGTGGAGTTCTGGGACAGATGGACAAGAGGCAATGTTATAATGTTCAACCACCATCATCGTGTCAATTGTTTTATCTTGGAATGGGCCTTATTCGCCTAGTGGCCATCTTGTTCCTAGCGTTTAAATCCAAGATGGCTGAATGAAGCCCCCTGTATTTTACAGTGGGCCAGATATGTAAGGAGAGAGGTAATTTCCCCAAAGTAGTAGGATTTACTCACGGTATGACCTTAATCTCTTCCTTGCCGTGTAATATATAATCAATCACTTTGTAGAATATGACTTCCTAAGTTGAAACAAAGAAGAAAATAAGAAAACAAACGTTAAAACAGTAGAGTGAAACCAATAGTGTGTCCAACTGTATATTAACCTTAAACCTGCACTATGTAAGTTGTCCCATTAGCAGCCTCTAGTGGCTTGAGTTGTAGTTACAGTTGTAGCGACAGTGGTAGCGACAGTTGTAGCGACAGTTGTAGCGACAGTTATAGCGACACTTACTTACTGGCTTTATTTACTGACAAAAGGAGACCAGAATAAAAAAAAAAATTGAGAATAATTCCCTGGATGGATTGATTGGTGGATGGGCACATTTTATTCTCAAGAAACGTACTACTTCAGATCGTTTTTGTGGAGTAAATTGCCTCTGTAGAAAAGGGACATAGTGCAGGTTTAATGTACTAGTCAGTAGTGAAACGTACCCTCCCATCTGGCGTCACTGGGCCCGAGTACGGAGCTTGTTCCCCCATCAGTACCGGCCAGATATCAAAGAACTCCTAGAGGAGAACCACAGAATACAAAAATACACATTTGTAATGAGCCCATGTTACTCCTATACACTGCAATACATTCTCATGAAAATAATGCATCTAAATGTAGGTCCATGGTATGAAGGTAGATGGCACACACACACATAGACTCACACACGCACACGTATTTACACACACACACACACACGTTTCCGTACCTTTTCCTTGGTCATGTCTAGCAAGCCTACGGAGTAGCGATCACAGTTAAGGTAGGCTCGGACTGTATACAAGGCTTTGTGGAACTGTCGCTCTATGTCCGTCAGCTCTTCAAACACCTTGTTGGCAGACCATAGAAGAAGCTGGGGGAGAACACACACACACACATCAATCACACACACAAACACACACACGCACACATCAATCACAGTCAATCATATAGAAATGATTGTCCATTATATACATAAGGGATGGATAAAAAATGTATTGAGTACACGTCAGTCTGACAATTTTTACACACATCATTTTTAGTATGTCCCTTTTTATGTATCTTTTTATATATCCTGTGCAGTTTTATTTACTTTGTATTTTTGTGTCTTGACTTCGGCCCCAGGTACACCTCAGCAAAGCCCTTTTTGTTTTAAAGTAGCTAAGCTAGCGCAGAAGTGGAGGCATCTCACCTGTCCTTTGCGTGTCTCACAGTTGTGCAAGTAGCTCAGGTGGAAGATCTTCAAATTCAAGGTGGCGATTTTAAGGTACTTGGTAAAAAGCTAAAAGACAAAGATTAAGAGCATTAAACAAGTCTGTGCATCACATAAGAATGCATCTTATTATTATAATATTAGATACGTTATTAGATATATAATAGCCTACTAATCATAAATCACAAGTGATTGAACAACAAGGTCAATCGAATCAATAGCTCAGCTCAACACAAATTTATAAATAATGACGATACAAATATATATCATATCAATCCTACTATCCTACACATTGGGTATTAAATGAATGAATGAGTGTGAATGTGAGTTGGAGTGCTGGCATGTCTGCTTTGGGCGGTGTAGTAGGCGCTACGTTACAGACACATAGGCGTACATCCATTTTATGGCTTAGGTTATTTCTGATTGGGATGACATGATTACGCCTGGTGGATTAATGACCAGATTGACGTAGCAGGTGTAGGATGTAGGATGGCTGAAAGGGAATTCCCTATTTGGTAGTGATTTCAGTCTACAGGTGAACTATAGCTCTGAGCCTTAGAAGCAAGAGAGAAAGGTGTGTTACACAATCAATTCATTATGTATCGCCACTTTTATGACCAACCCTAATTTAATGATTATCGTAATCCGCTTCAAAGTAAATGTCAATTATATATTTTGTGTATGCTTGTGTGTGTGTATGTATGTGTGTGTCTGTGGTGTGTTCAGAATGTTTATATTTATACAGGTATACAGTAAATACATCTGAATCCATATTCAACAGCTGTATTTCCCATATGCACCACATTGAAGACTATATAATGTGAATATAAATATGAATGTTTCTGCATGCTTGTGTTGTGCATGCTTGCGAAGCCTTTATGTCTTTGCATGTGCGTGTGTATGTGAGTGTGTATGTGAGTGTGTGTGTGTGTGTGTGTGTGTGTGTGTGTGTGTGTGTGTGTGTTGTGTGTGTGTGTGTGTGCCCGATACGTGTGGCATTGTGACTTACGTCCTCATCCTCAGCATTGAAGAACGGTCCGCTGGTCTTGTTCATGGTCATGATGACAGCCACCAGGTCTTTACCGTTCAGGATGGGCGCGGCCAGAATGTTACGCGTCTTGTATTCTGTTAGCTCGTCCACAAAGTCACTGAAGTACTGGTTCTGCATGACAAAAATTTAGAGATTGGCAAAAAAATTTAGAGATTGGCACACAAACAGTAAATTCTTGACATTTACACTCTTCTGCGTTCAGATTAATATGTATTGTATTTATTTTTAAGATTAAAGTTATGCAATATGTCCGTATTGACAATATCAAATATGTAATCATTATGAAATATGAAATCAGTAATATTCATGCTAATGTTCATCAGAAAACACGCACCAAGACAAAATACATGGTTTGCCAAGACAAAATACATGGTTTGACAAATTGCACCTTATTGTTTATTTAGGTGCATATTTAAATTATTATAAGACAGGTTTATAATAAGTTGGTGTTTTTCTTGTCTCAGAACCAACCATTTTTGGATCATTGCAGTGCATTAAAGCTTATATATCCCAAAGGTTCTTGTGATAAACTGAAGCTGCGAATCATTGGTATTCTTAACAACCCTATATAACCTAGTCCTAAATCCACCACCACCACTTTATTCAGTGTGAAACAGTGAGCACTTTGGAATTCCAGCTGACTTAAGGAAACAGGCCAATTATCCAAAGCATTGCATGATGGGATATCAAAATAAATGGATTAAGTCTCACAAGGGGATTTGTGCGGTTATCCCCAGAGGCTAACATAGGCAGTCCATCGCTGCTCGCTTATGTAGTCTCCTTTCAGACTGTGTATAGACATCATACAGAGATTAAATTATGATTTCCCTAATTAATAGATAGGTGGAATGTAGTTATAATCATGTGAATGAAGTATAGGAGGGTTTCACATTATGTCACACACATTTCAAGCCGCCATCTTGGTACTTTTTCACCATAACAATAATACTAACTGGTTGCTTGGTATTCTAGAATGTCTTTACCAACATGGCAGCTTGGAATGTACTCTTGGAACTTGAGATCACATGGTTGGAACCCTCCAATCGTTCTTATTTCGGTGCTACAATGATTCAGTTCTATCAGACCTAGATAGAATGTTACTTAGAGTTGTGTAAACCACTGTTGTTAAACTGTTCAACACTTGACATTGGAGATGGAGGAGATTGTTGCCAACCTTTGTGGCTTTTACGTGGTATTATGTGGTATATAAGTCACTCTATAAAAAGCTAAGGACGGGGCTATAATTAATATAAAATGACTCATTAGCATAAATATAGTGTATGTTTTCTACCTCCGTCACGTCTTTCACGTTGACCGTCTTCTTCGTCTGAGCCACGTGGCCCACTAGCCCTAAGTCCAGCGGGTACACTATCTCGGAGTCCGGCTGTACTACGCAGTCGTCGAACTCCGACGTCGTGTTGACGTTGAAGAGCCGAGTGGCCAGCTCCCCAACGCCGTTGCGCTGCCGATACATGAACAGGGAACACCGGTCGGCGTGGATGAGTGCGCTTATTCTTTTCAGGATCTTGAACACCACCTTCTCCATGTTGACGTTCTCCTGCATGTCTTTGATCAGGTCGTACATGATTTGGCTTTCTTCCACCTGGAATGGAGGAAGAGGAAACGCGAACGGTACTAATTGGGACAATATGCTAATGCTAATAATTAAACAGTGCACATATTTTTCACTTCTGTTCACAATTATGTGGAATAATGTATAATAACCATGAAACTCATCCCCTACTTCACATTGATATTAAGTACCTCGAGGTACTTTTTATCACTACCTCGAATAAGGTTGCCTACAAATTTCCCGCCATTTCTTTTAATAAACCACAAACCACTAAAAATATATTTTTTAACAAAAATTAAGAGAGCGTTAAAACGTACAGGTTCAGGTCGACAAGAAGTAGATTGTTTCTTTCATGAAAATGGGTTAATTCTTATGACTTCTCACTACTAATATTTTCTAGCCTACATTTTGTAGCATCAGTAACATACCTGGCTTAGCTCATCAAACTGGCTGAAGTCCACCTGCTTCAGTGGAACACTCGCCACCTTTGAAATGGAGGCCGGGTTCATCTTTTTGGCAAAATATGTTTTAGCAAATGCCGGGTTTCCATCCAGGAACTTCTGTACATCCTCTTTTTGTGCTCCCATCTTCTGGTCCTGCTTCCTACCCGCTTTTCCTGTAACTTTTATTCTTCTTGGTTAGGTCAAGTGTATTGAGAACCTTCCAAGGCAAAAACCAAACTAAGGCTACGATAAAAATAAAAAAACTAACAGCAAACAACAACAAAAAGAAACATTGAAGAGCTTATCAATTAATCAAAAAAATATTCCAACTAAATCAAATTTTTGAATCCAACAAAATCGCCCATCTGACACTACGAAAAACGGACACATTCAGAACGTGTATATATAAAATAAACGACACCCTACTTCTCTATTAGCTTTTAAAAATATAAAGTAATGAGAGAGCGACAGAGCCCAATGTTGGTGGAGGCAGGGCAGGTGGAGGGGCTGAATCCATTCAATCCTTCTGTCATCAGCAGATAGTGCTGAAGGTTAGCCGGGATCTGCCCATGCTAAACTGATCAGCTGATCACCTCCTAAATGCTACCAAGGCCAGCTGACCCACAAGCCCAATGGGGCCCAGTCCGCTGGGTTGAAGATTGGGGCTCACAGTCATACCACAATGCCAATCTGAAGACCAGTTTGTTTTACGGAACGATATACACCATTCATTACAGTTAATTTATGGTTTTGATTACGGAGTCAACTTTACTGTTTACTGTGGGGAGCTCCACTTGCTAAACAATATGTATGACTCATACAATGGATTGATTCATGTAGTTCCCCACAAGGAAGTTAATATATAGTTTAGGATGTATATTCTGGTTTCTGTCTCTGTTATGCTTATACATACATACTATATTACTTTACATCTGCTACTACAGGATGCAATACTTTGTACCAATCTATTTCTCTGGTAACTCTGTTCAAACACAGACTCACAAGCTCTTTAAGTTCTTATTAAAGCAACCATCCTCAGCCCTAAGCCCTATTTAGTTAGGCCACTAGCTGATTATCTCAGCACCCTGAATCCATCTCCTTCCATGTGTCTCTTCTGTAGGCCCTTTATTCACGACTATAGCCCATATGGGGTGGGGTTAAAGAATATGTTGTCACTTTGTGTTTCTTTGTGTCCCCATTTTCATGGGGTATTACATAAATGCCATAGGACCGGAAACAGGACAAGATAAGGGAAAGATGACACAGAGGGGAGAGATGTAGTGTGCTTGGTAAGAAAGGGTCTATAATCCCTCAATTCAAAGAGCATGTGTCTATATTAAACCAGCACTATGTAGGTTTTCCCATTAGCTGCCTCTAGTGGCTTGAGTTGTAGCTACAGTTATAGCTATGCAACATTCTAGTTTGTATATTGTTTTACAGAGTAAATAGCTGCAGTAGAAAAGTTACATAGTGCAGGTTTAAGCTTCCATATCCAATTTAAATAAAAGTTCAGCTTGATAATCTGCTGCCACAATACTAGATAACACCAGAACATTAAGATACAGTGTGATGTCTGCGCAATAGCTGTATATCGCCGTATTTTCCTCTCTGATTGCCTAAGAAATTGTAAGTTATATATATGTATAATATAATATGTAATATATATGTATTATATAATATATGTTTATGTTTAATGAATGCTCTAGGAGATGTCTTATTTCCTCATAACGTACATTTTCTAAAACGCTGTATTGTGCATTGTGTTTCTTGTATTGCAGTTTCACAAAATTGAGTGCTGGATCTTAAGTAAAACACTGGAGATCATACATCTTTGGTTCCGACTTGTATTCAGTAATCAGAACTGTTTAACTATCTGTCGAGTTGTAAACCGAATTAAAAAAAACGAGTTGTATACACGAGTTGTATATACGAGTTGTATACAATGAGGACAGAATATACAGAGATAGAGAAAAATGAGAAGAGTGAACAATAGAGAAGGAATGTGTACAGATTGCGGCTGTCTGAAAAAATATGTAACGTTTATTGATGTCATGTTAACTTGATATTTTAGTTTAGTTAGCTCTTTGAGCTAAGCACTAGCTTACACACCAAACATACGGTATGGAACATGATGCTATTCTGTTGTAAATATCGATCCATTTGTGATGTCAAAAGTGGGCGTGTCCACCCAGATGTCATCTCCCTGGTGGACGGTTCATCTGGTCAAACACTCCCACTTGTGGATGGAATTTGCCCTTCAAACAGAAACAGTTCAGCCCACATCCATTGAATTGAATATGATGCAATGCTCTCCTACACCACAAGGTGGCAGCAAACCTTCACCGAACAAGTTCCATTGACCTGAATTCCTTACTGGGCACACACACTGTTATGAAACGCTTTAAAATAGAATAGTTCCTCTTCAGAAAAGGGTATGCAATACACAAACATTTAAAGTGAATTGTAAATGTGCATATGTATTTGCAGGTTTTTGCTGTACACAATCATATGGAGTCACGACATTTATGATGCACAGTTCAAGACATCAACATATAATAACACAAACTAACACAACTTCACAAAAACAAAGCACTCAGTTTAGCTTTTTTGTCTTGTTTTACAAGCTAGACACTCAATGGTTCTGATGAAAGAGAGCATCACTGGAAGTCTACTTGCTACGAATCTATCCAGTATTTTGCTGCATTTCACGCTTTATTCAGCCTTGTTTTGACCAAATCCAAACATGTCACACTCAATTGAAGGGCTGTGGATCAGAAGCGATAGATACGTGGGGTTGTGCACTGCTTATTACGGTCTGTACTCTAATTGCTGGGGAGCAATAGCCATTAGTCATTTGTTTCAGAAGTGTAACTTTCAGTTGAATTAGGGTTGGGGTTGTGTCTGGGAGGTTGTGAGACATGGCAGAGTCATGGTGGTCTCATCTGCAACTACACTTTCATATTCATTTATGTTTTATGTACTGAACTACGTGTTTTATATATTAAGTTCACCATCATGAGGTTGTGTGGGAAATACACCTAAACTGAATGTGGTGTGTGTGTGTGTGTGTGTGTGTGTGTGTGTGTGTGTGTGTGTGTGTGTTTGCGTGTGTGTGTCTGTCTATCTGTGTATGTGTGTGTCCAATATTGTGATACTTGTGACATTTGGCATTTGTGTTCATGCATGCGTCAGTCATTCATAGACAATGTAAACTGCACTTGTGTACACAAGTGCTGTTTATGTGTTGCATGTTCCCACACACATCTAAGAACACTTAAATGTACTTGTGTTGCCTTAGTTACATAAAGGGCTAATTGTTTTCTTTCAGCAAATCTTGAGCTCTTTTGGGCATAGAAGACAGATTATGGTAGCAAGGATTGCAACCCAACGAGATTAACTCTGAATGTAAGCACCTTATTTAGTTTCGAGCAATGAAAATCGTCCATAAGCTTGTTGGTAAAGTGTGTATATAAAGCGTGTTTCCCAAACAACTCCCAACAATCAGGTGGATAAGGATCGGAGAGATTTCATTTCTTGACTCAAAAACTCACAGGTAAGACACCGAGCTGTATTCTATACAAGTTAGCTCAGGGTAAACCGTACCGTTCCTTCCGTTGCTGAAAGGTCAGTTGTGGACTTTGTATTTCGCTCCACATTTGTGACTCTGATTAATCTCATCTCATGAGTCAGTAAAAGTGAAACGTCGGCTCAATTAAACTGTAAGAATAGCCACAGTTTTTACTGCCAACAACTAAGTTGTAGTTCAATTACTAATCATTTGGACTTGGGTATATGTGAAAAAAAATGTGTCTTACTGTAATTTAAGAGAAGATCATTTTGCTACAAATAAATGTCATCAAACGTTTAGTATCTGTTGGAAATAACTTTGAAGCTGTTCACAGGTTGTGAACCCAGTTGATCATTGGGATGCGCTTTGATGTTGATAACTTGAGATATAATTTCTGATATATCAAGTATTTCCAGTGTTGTTGCCTCAACCTAACCAATCATCTTTAAGAGTGCAGTACAAGTCATCCACCATTCACCCTTAACACAACACAACACACAACCATGCGTTCTTTCCTTTCAGGATGGGCTGCACTAAGTTTGCCGTGCTGGCGCTGGTACTATGCTGTGTGGAACGCTGTCTCTCTGCCTCTTGTGTGGTGGACAGCTTCACGGTGAAACAAGACTTCGACCCAAAGAGGGTAAATAAAATACCTTCACTCAGAACGAAACCCCTCGCATGAGAGCCATGCAAACCCCTCTGTCACAGAATTGCAAAAACAAAATCGGAATTTTGAGTTATTTGTTTTATTGATTTATTCACATAAAGTAAAGACAAAATACATAAGTATCCACGTATGGAACAAAATACTCATCGCATGCATCACAAAAACAAGTTACGGAAACATTAACAATTCTGAAGTCTTTTGAGGAATTTTGAGATGAATAAAAGTAAGATCTGGTTTGACGATGTCCTGCCCCTCTCTGGTTCCAAGTATGCCGGGAAGTGGTACGCGCTCCAGAAGAAAGATCCGGAAGGTCTTTTCCTTCAGGACAACATCTCCGCTGAGTACACCATCGACGACGACGGAACCATGACGGCCTCCTCCAAGGGCCGGGTCACTCTCTTCGGGTACGCCTCAGGATTCTAACTCCACGGTTTATTTACTATGGTTTTTTAAAATGTATTTCACTGAAGGCGTAATGGAGATTTTTCCGCTATGCCTATTATTCCTCAATATTCAATTTCGTTCTAAAGCTGCCTTTCATGGGCCAATGTGCTCCTCGTTAGAGCTGATTGAGACATTTCGCTGCTCGCTAGGATTATAGGGTTTAGGTTCCACCGAGGTATTTTCTTTCTGGAGGGGTCGAAGGTCAAGAGTGACAGTCAGCCCCCTGCTCAGAGAGAGAGAGAGAGAGAGGTCATTGGCAGGTGGAGGTAGGTGGGGGAGGGGACAGAGCTTCACCCAGAGCTTTCAGATAAGAGCACTAGCAGTAATTCTTCACAAGCGCTTTCTGAACGGAATTAAGAACGAACCATGTTTTTCCAGGATTACGGAGGATAAGGTGATAATGCAGGCTACGGTGTTCAGGTTTAGCAGTGTGTCAGCCACAAAAGCTTTAGAAAACAGCAAAATCTCTAAGAGGCAGAAGTATGCGAACTAGAGAGAAAAACCACAATGTGTAATGTGAAAACAAGCAAAAGACTTGATTCAAAGTTTACACCATTGGGTGTAATACACTTTAACATGTATTGTTGATTCTGTTATTTTATTGGTGTCTGTGTTGTACATCTCATGCTAACATGCTACATGTATGACGGTGTGTTGTTCTCCAGCTTCTGGGTTGTCTGTGCTGACATGGCTGCCCAGTACACGGTCCCGGACCCCAGCAATCCGGGCAAGATGTTCATGAACTACCAGGGGCTGGCCAGCTACCTGTCTAGTGGAGGTCAGCGACACACACACACACACACACACACACACACACACACAGGCACGCAGACATGCACACACACACACACACACACACACACACACACACACACACACACACACACACGCACACACGCACATACACGGAGGAGCCTGCTGGACACACACACACACACACATACACACACACACACAGAAATACTTAAAACACACGCATACACATCACAAGACACACACTTAATTTGTGTATGTGTGTGTTTTTAAGTCTTACACACATGCTCACATGAACACACACACACACCTAAACATAGACGAAACAAACGTGTGTAAAACCTGAGCGTGCGGTCCGCTAACCTCGTCTCTCTCTCTCTCTCTCTCTCTCTCTCTCTCTCTCCCAGGCGACAACTACTGGGTGATCGACACCGACTACGACAACTACGCCCTCACCTACGCCTGCCGCTCCGTGAAGGAGGACGGCAGCTGTGAGGACGGCTACTCCCTGGTGTTCTCCAGGAATCCCCGCGGCCTGCCCCCCGCCATCCAGCGCCTGCTGCGCCAGAAGCAGGAGGAGATCTGCATGGTGGGCCAGTTCCAGCCCGTCCTGCAGTCTGGAGCCTGCTAGACACACACACACACACACACACACACACACACACACACACACACAAACAGACAGACACGTACACACACACAGACAGACAGACACATAGACATACAGACAGACACATAGACATACAGACACACACACACACATACACACACAGACAGACACAGACGGACACACACACACATACACACACAGACAGACACATAGACATACAGACACACACACACACACAGACAGAAGCACATATATTTAGACATTGACATACACACACAGAAGATGAGGATGTGTGTGGGTGGTAGAGAATGAGAGAGAGAGAAACAGAGAGTGGGAGAGAGAGGGAGAGAGACAGAATGTTGTGAATGTGAGTGTGACTGGGGGAGAGTGGTTTGAGGGAGTAACAGAGAACTCATCAGGAGCTGGTGGATGAATGTGAGGCTGTGTCGGCTCACCCGGGGAGGAGGTGGAGGAGGTGGAGGAGGTGGAGGAGGGCGAGGGTTAGTGGACTTAGCATTAGAAAGGCCAAGTTGGAGAAGCGTGAGAGGGAAAGGTGTAGCGACGAGCTCCTTCTCCTCTTTCTCCTCCACCTCCCTGCTCTAGTGTTTGTTTTCTGTCCGTTCTCTGGGTCTCTCCAGGGGTTGGGGTTAGGGTTGCTAATCTGCTGCTCTGAGTGCATTTCAATGAATAAAACCTTTTTCTAAACAAAGAACTTTGGATTTTTGTTTTTTCTTATTTCTTGAATTGCAAATAATTTTGAATTTATATATATATATATATATATATATGTTGTATTTTACTCTTTATATTTGACTTGAGAGAAAGAGAGAGAGATACACACA
>JAOPJO010000118.1:11068248-11083808 GCA_027123675.1 Molva macrophthalma | reverse complement strand
ATGTAACTGGTGGAGAGTTTCATTCCTGTATTCTATCATTTGTTCTCCAGGGGACATTTAGCTTTGCTGATGGTCTGGTCTTCCAGGACAAGGATTGGGATTACTGTGATGGTTATGACCGGCGCTTCTACAGCGAGAGATGTAACGGACTGAGACCTGCAGGTTACCATGCATCTTCTCATCATCTTAGATCCCGTCCGTCACTCTTCAGTACTTTTATAGTAGGGGGTAGGATGGCTGAGCAGAAAGGTACTGGATTCGAGACCCATCGTCTGCACCTGCCTGTAAGCAACTCAAGGCTAAATAATAGCTATATAGATTCACGAAAACATTGGTACACTTTAGAATAAAAAAATGAAAATAATAATAATGAACTTTATTTAAATACCACCTTTTAAAATATGTTTCAAAGGGCTTTACATCTTAAAAATTATAAAAAGGGCTAAGAAACAGTAGACTAAACTAATATACAGACGATTTTAGAATAAGCAGGATCATCTATTTAACACCCTCCTTCCCTCCAGTAATCTCTGTGTATGTTTTCTCTACAGGAGAATCTCAGCTAACTGACTCGGACCCTCTGCGCATTATCCCAGAAGGGTGCTACGACTGCGGGGACGGTTTCTACGACCCCTCCACCAGGGTCGTCACCACCTACACCGGGAGGTTCCTCAGGAGGGCGGGTGAGACGCAATCCAATCCACGGTGCACTCTGTTGTTTCAAAACACTGACGATACTTGATACAGTGTCTACACTTTAGTAATACATTATTCTGAGAGCAAATGGGCGGCATTTATTTAGCGCTTTTCAGACCAGTGGCTACTCAAAGCACTGGGAGCTGTTAGGGTTAGGTGTCTTGCTCAGGGACACCTTGACAGAGGTGGAGGAAGTAGTGGATAAAGAATAAGGACTCCATTACTTGCTATATTACATGTGATTACATGATATTTTCATTGACAAATATTTTGAATGGGGAAATTACATTTAAATTATCAGTTAAAGCAGCTGTAGAATAAAATGCCAACATCAATTGACCACATCAGATACGATCAGGTACGCCACTGTAGTTGTAAAGTAAAGGACATTTACATCCCGTCCGATATGTGTTTCATGATTCATCATCAAGATGAGTTGATGCACTTAAAACATGAACAATGCAAGAGGTCAAGTCCGTATGAAGCGTTCGTTGGGTAGAGACTGACACAGTCGTGTTGAATGATCTTCGAGAGGTGGTTTACTTTGCCGAAGCCGTCGTGACGACTTGCTTCAGGTGAACTGACTGATTGTCATTCTGTCCAAACATCAACAATCACCTTTCTTGACCCGCCGTGTCCAGGGTCAGGAGGTCAAAGGTCAGGGTCATGACGGGAAGAAGCTGATCCCAGCTGACTTGGGGCATAGGGCGGGGTCACACACACACACGCACACACACACACACACGCACACACACACAATTCAGTTGTATTGGATGATATCAAATGCAATATAGATACAATATGATTATTTACTATACTATATGAAGGTCTGCATTACTGTTTTGCTACAAACAAACGTTGTTATATGGTACACATTTCATGCTTGTTATACTAGAATAGATTTTAGAATCGAGGAAGATCTACTAAGCTATAGTAGGAGAGGCGTCACTAAAGACGAGTAGCACATCACTTACCTTAAGGGACGCAATTTTTGTCATAGACAATAAACAATAGACAATAAAATAGCTCCTCGTTTGACCCTCTGTGGATAGGTTATTGTTCAAACTCATCTGACATACTTACGTCTTTATGATGGTGTTTTTTGTATATTTTTTTTCCAGTTTCTTTTTTTAAGTGGAAAATTGAAAACACATTTTTTCCATTTATCGGGTGCCCAATGTCAGAGCTCCTCATTTGAAGGAGATGGGCTCTGTCAGGTCTCAACGCAGGAATTCCAACCTTCTCTGCCAGTTTTTTAACTCCTCACGGTGATTTGCATCATCCGACGATGTCATGAATTAGACGGGTTTACGATTCTAAATGTCTGTGCATATCTATAGAGTGTGTGTGTGTGTGTGTGTGTGTGGGAGGGGTGTGTGTGTTCTTGTGTTCATGTATACACATGTTTCACAACGGAAGAGAGCTCTTTGGCACTATAGACAGCGGAAGGCTTATGGTTCACATTTAGCTAAACGAGACTCGTGTGCTTGTGTGTTTTTGATAAGGTTACGTATTCAAATTAAGGTCAGAGCCTTTTCAATCGTTAGTACCATTAGTGTGTGCATGTGTGTGTGTGTGTGTGTGTGTGTGTGTGTGTGTGTGTGTGTGTGTGCGTGTGTGTGTGTGTGTGGTTCAGGTTAAATAACCTAATCCATCCATCCATGTTAACTATCTTATACTTGGTCATGTTCCTGGTGGGGTGGGGCTAGAGGACAGGGTGAAGACACCAGTCCAGAGTCACACAAACTCACACACCACTTCTGATTTACTATTCAGTCATTTACCTGTCGCTTTTATCCAAAGGGACTGACAGTGAATTTGTGTTCCTACCTACGAGCATTTGAGGATCTGGTCCCAGCCAAACCTGCGTGTTGTGCAGCAATGGAAGGAAAGCGAATCAGCTTTGCAAATACACAAACACAGGTTCTCTCCTCAGCATGTGTGAGAGTCTCCTCCTGCCTCCTGTGCAGATGTATTTTCAGCCCAGAGAAGTGCGGGCATATTGGTCAGAGTGGGTGTGAAGTCGGTATGTGTTGCTGCATGGCCTCCGTCTTGCAGGAGAAGGGAAGGAAGGGAAGCCACAGTAAGACCCGGCCGCCTGCTTCAGTAAAGACCCAGCCGTCCTCTGCGGTCAGACCCGGCCGTCCGCAGCCGTCCTCTGCAGGGAAGACCCGCTGTCCTCTACAGTAAAGACCCAGCCGTCCTCTGCAGGGAAGACCCAGCCGTCCTCTGCAGTAAAGACCCAGCTGTCCTCTGCAGTAAAGACCCAGCCGTCCTCTGCAGGGAAGACCCAGCCGTCCTCTGCAGTAAAGACCCAGCCGTCCTCTGCAGTAAACACCCAGCCGTCCTCTGCAGGGAAGACCCAGCCGTCCTCTGCAGTAAAGACCCAGCCGTCCTCTACAGTAAAGACCCAGCCGTCCTCTACAGTAAAGACTCAGCCGTCCTCTGCAGTAAAGACCCAGCCGTCCTCTGCATTAGAGACCCCCCTGTCCTCCACAGGGAAGACCCAGCTGTCCTCCGCAGGGAAGACCCAGCCGTCCTCTGCAGTAAAGACCCAGCTGTCCTCTGCAGGGAAGACCCAGCCATTGTGCTGTCTGACTCAAACAGGAAGGGACCGTTTGACACAAGTACCTACACACGTTGGAAGGGTTGATGGGCTCTACCTCACTGGAATTCCCATTGTATGGGCTCTATCGGAAATATCTAAGCTACATCTCACTGGCCGCTACCGACCCAGCAGCCCTACGTCTCATCTGATTTATGGGTGCCTGGTAACCGTTGCTAAGTTGGAAAAATAATAATCCTATTTGGCTGCGTGCCAAATGGTAAAACAATAGAGTGTGTTTCTGATGTTCCCCAAGAGAGGTTGGGGCCAAGCTGTTTGGATGCCATCTGCAGAAGACAAAAAAAAGAAAAGGCCTACGCTACAGAATATGTCGGCAGGATATCTCTGACACAAAGCTAAACATACCTGAGGACATTTTGGCTTTAGAGCATCCAGGCATCATCAAAGCAGTGAGGAAAACAATACATCATGACCAACATAGTAAGAATAAAGCCATATGACATTACATTTCCAATGAGCTCTTTTGTCTCTTGCAAAGCGGTATTTTGATATCTGGAGGCATGTGCTTTTATTTTAAAGAGAAATGTGAAAAGCACAGTTGGTGATTTGGTGGATCAAGAAAAACTTGAGTACATACTGATCTTCACCATTATGATTTAAATTGTAAGATTTGTGGAAAATGTAGGTTTGCATTAAGAATTATTGTATGACGTCCGTCTCTGCTTATGTGGGTTAGATATATAAAGACTCAGTTGAGCTGCGTCAACATCCATCGTGTTTAGCTAGAAACGAGGTACTTCTGCAAGCAAATTGGGTTCACAGAGGTGTCTAGCAAGGGGAGCTCAGGTGGAGCCAACATCATTCATTAGAACCTGTTGTAGCTTATGAGATAACATGGACAATACATTTATTATTATGTTAAACTGTTTAACTGTTTAACTGTTTAACTGTTAACTATGGTCATATGATAATGGCAATGGTGATGTTATGACGGTGATGTTATGATGGTGATGTTATGATGGTGGTAGATTCTTTTTGCCTAAGCTGTGGAATAAAAGCATTGCTTCTCAGCCTAGCCTGCATGGAAGGTAAAATAAATAGATGAATTATTCATAAATCATTAAGGAACCAATGCTGATACAACTGACTCACCTTTTCCTCATAATGGTGGACCAGCTTGGTCATAGATTAGATATGTTGAATTAGGGCCATTAGGAAGAAGTAAGATATCGTTTACAGAGTTCAATTAATCAATAATCAATCAATAATCAATTGGTTTGGATGTGATTCGTCAGATCTCTGTCTGCTGGTTTTCTACTGGGATTGTTGGGGATTTTCAGAAATGGGTTTGATTAGTTCTATGAATGCTTAACTGGTTTGCAACACTATCCCCAACATGTATATTAAAAGTATATACACATGTACTATGTAAGTTGCTGTGTATGTTGTAAGCATATAGTGCAGGACACCATTGATAATCATCTATGGAATATTTGTGGACTAATTTCATACACTTTATGTTTGAACTATAAAATGTCAGTAGCATTGACGTCAACTGAGGGTACGTCACAATACTAACGGCTATTTTTAGCTCGTCTGTACTCAAGGACAAAAGTTGAAAGGCTTCAAAACCCAAGGTAACCTAGAGTATGAAGCACTACACCTACCATCTGTATTCTGTTGCTAACCAGTGGGTAGTTGTTAGTTTTAATGGCGTAATTCCCACAGGTATGGTAGGGCCGTTGTGGCTGCGGTCAGACCGGGTAGCAAAGGTTAAGGAAATGCTCAGGAGAGGACAGGAAAGCAAAGGAAAAGGAAAGGAAGAAAATAAAGAAAGAATGAGGTGTGTGTGTGCCTGTGTGTGTCTGTCGAGTGTTCTTGTGTGTGTGTGTGTGTGTGTGTGTGTGTGTGTGTGTGTGTGTGTGTGTGTGTGTGTGTCTAATGCAGCAGAACTTCCTCATGACATAGGATAGCAAAACCACAACTTGCTTCATCTTTCTGATGTCGTTGTTAACCTGTAGGAGGATGCATTATATAAAAGGTGAAAGATGTATCACACAATGTGGCAATGTTTAAAATTGGGCACAATTAAGAATGTTACATTAATTAACATCGGTCAAGCTGGGAGGGGCACAGTGACATATAGTCTAATGTCAACCTTCTTTTCATTCATGTTTCCATTAAATTGCCTCAGTTGAAAATCCCTTTTACCCATCAAAGGGAATTGTGTTGATTCTCTCTCACACACACACACACACACACACACACACACACACACACACACACACGTGGCCATGAGCAGCAGCGCACAGCAGCAGTGGGGCAGAGCAGAAGGAGCAGCCCCAGAAGCGGACCATGTATCGCTATATTGTTCTTCAGACCACTTTCCTGTTTCTGGAGCCACCGCTTCCCCTTCCACACTTTGCTCAGAAGGGCCTTCCACATTCAGAACATTCCACTGGCGAGGAGACCCCCGGCCGCTGACGGAGCCCCTCGCCTCCCTTTGTCCCGTACCCGCTGAGGGGGTTAGAACGGAGAACCCGTCAGGAACTAGGGAACCTTTGGTTTTCAGAGATCTGCATTTGAATACAATACTTCAAATATATTAAAAAATGTTGTTATTGTTATTATAATAATAATCAAAGTAAGACCATGGATAAATGAACAAATAAATAAACATCAGCAATAATATATAAAAGAGGAGAAATATTGTAGAACAATAGCAATCTGTAGACCTACAGTACATTTTTATTTAATTTGACACTTTTTTTTTATTTTAATCTAAAAAGTCAGGCAGTAGTCAATGGTCGACTTACATCAACACAACACTTTTGTGATGTAATTATTTGCTTGTTGCGGTACATAATGAGACCATGTCAAGGTTGTGTGTGTGTGTGTGTGTGTGTGCTTGTGTGCATGTGTGTGTGTGTGTGTGTGTGTGTGTGTGTGTGTGTGTGTGTGTGCACGTGTGTGTGTGTCTGTGTGTCTGTTTGTTTTGAGTTCGCTGCCATTAGGTTGGAAGGAAACACTTTCACTTCTGAGTATATTTTAAGGATTAAGATAAACACACTCTAACAAGGTGCCATTATTGCTTCCACACACGTTCTCTTCTGCACAGATAATGCAGAACATTGTTTAATCAACACTGAAATGTATTTGGGTAAACTTTTAATTGTAATTGTAGAATTAGAATTAGAATTCTAATTCTAATTCTAAAATTCTGTTATTCATAATTGCACAATTATTTTAAGCCTATTATGAGATAAGATAGGCTATTATTATTATTATTATTAGGCCATTATTATGATGATGATCATTCTTATTGTTATTTTTATTATTTTTATTATTATTATTATTATTTGTTTATAATTTTGCTAAAACACATAGGCCTTTAGGCCTATATATGGGACAGATAGGCTACATCCTGCGTTACCAATAGCTTCGTCTTAAGACTGCAGCCAAACTAAATATCCAGCCACCTGTTCCCAGATTACTATATTTATTAAGGATGACTTAAATATTCACATTAACGTTGTCTCAAGAGTGCGAAATTGAAGCAAATCTAAAAAACGTCTTAATGACATCATTATCATACAGACCAATCGAATCGCACGTGCGGGATCGGGAGCGTTAATTGCGGTCATCTCCTCGTGGCCGCGCACGCTATTGTAATTAGTCTTGGAAAACATTGCTGAAGAAATGTCCTTTGACTGCTTTGGTCACACAAAGATACACAAAGGTAGTGTTTTCTGGCAGCTGTTACAAGCTTAAGCCTCCGCGTGGGACGGCACTGTTACCGACGCACATTTTCAAATGACCTGCTGATCTGAGTCTGTGCGCGCGAGGCAGGTAGAATGGCGAGTGGAGAAAGAGGCGACTTGAAGAGGTTGTTAGTGTTATAGCCCCTCGCGGGCAATTACATCCAATCAGCAGAGAGTTGGGAGACCTGCTGCCTACAATGGAAGCCCTCGCGCAGTGGAACCTGGGGTGAGGCCCGCGAGCGGCTCAAGTGCGTGCAGCTGCGCGTGCTCCAGTGAAAAAAAAATGCTGCTCACTTCCCCTGCAATTAGCAACTCATTATAGTTTTAACAATTAAAAGTGTTTATTATGAGCGGCTCTCGCAGTCATTCCCTTTAAAAAAAAAAGATTGGCGTCAATTTTTGGGGCATTATTCATTGAGGTCTGAAGTGGCTCCGATAAGTTATTTTCTCCTAATTGTCGATCGTGTCTTGATTTCACAAACGTCCCCGCGGCTTGAATGGCACTCGAATGCTCCACCTTCACGCCCACAGACTGCATTATAATAATTTACCTATAGTATAGGCCTACAAAGAACAATTCTGGTCTGATTGTCATGTATTTCAAGTATTATATTGCGAATGTAATTTTGGGTGAATTTTAAACGCTTTGCAGCGGTGCGCTTCGCCTGATGAAACGTGTTTCTGTTGACTCCTTTTCAGACGACCGCGAACACGAGTGGATCGCTCGTACTTGTAGAAAAGCTTGGGATGAGATTGCTGGACACGATGCTGACATCTAGACCGAAAACAAACAGTACTAAACCACCTCGATTTATCACTGTGAGTAAAGGAAACTTTGAGCAGAATGTGACCTTGGTTTTATTGGTTTGTTGTTCTGCAGGTTTCTATTTAATCGTTGGTTTGATTTTTGCTCTTTTTTTCCAACGACTGAAAAGCCTGATCAAAATAAAAAATGAGTAGGCCTGTAAATTCTTAAAAATGTAGCCTGCTGAATTGAAATGCTGGCAATACAGGGTATTATGTCAACCTAACCGTAGTGAAAGATGTGACCCACGAAGAGCCAATCAGGGACAGGGATTCTGATTACTTCCTGTTTTATAAAAAACAGTACTAGCCCTCTCCCATACGCACTCATACACACACACACATACATATGCAACACACGCAAACACACACACACACACACACACACACACACACACACACACACACATCCAAATATGAAAGAAAGTGTTGACTTTCCTTCACATGTCTACACAAGCTTTTACCGTAGAACAAATTCTAGAAAATGCAAACCCACATGCAAAGTCAGTATGTTGATAGTTTTATTCCCTGCATACCAATTTTAACTGAAACTAGAAACCTCGAATTTAGAATATAAAACAAATGGAGTGATGTATTTCTATCTGTTGTTTATCTGTTCCAGAGAGATTCATTTGTACGCTTTTTATGCTTTTGGACATTGGTTCACCAATGTTTATTTTTTAAATAACCCAAAGAACAATAATATCACATTCTATTTTATTGTAATTTATTACACAAAACATTTAGGATGCACAGTCTATCAAATAAACGTGTTGTTTTTTTCAATGTATTTTTTTTTTTTTTACAAAGCAAAACAAATTCAGCGAGGAGGGGAAAAAGTGCTTTACAGGGGTTAACCATCTCAATAAATACACAGACGTTGAGGTCCCGTTCCCTGTTTCATCAACATCACATCATCCTGTTCTTCTTCACAAAACGGCCATGTCACTTAAATACAGGTGCATCATCTCAAGCCCTGCCATTATACACACAGACGTACACATACGCACACACTCACACACACACACACACACACACACACACACACACACACACACACACACACACACACACACTGAAAAAAAATAAACGTATCTTACAATGGAAAATTCCCAGTCTGTTTTCATATTGTCGTTTTTGTACCAGAACTTAATTTACTCCTGTGCAGAGAGAGAAAGAGAGATAAAGAGAGAGATGGGGAGAGAGACATAGAGAGAAGGGGAGGGAGAGAAAGAGACATATAGACATAACCTTTACAGGAGTCCCCAGAAATCATAAATATTTCACTTACAGCGGGTAAGAAAAATACTAAAGAATTTTACATTTAGCATGGGACATTTATCCACCATTTTTGAGTATGTATAACTTTAGACCTCCCTCTCTCTTTCTCTGGATGAAAAATATAACATTACAGTGGTAGATTAACCGCATTTTGGTCGTTTAAGAGTCTGTCCCCTCCTGGGTCTAATTTCAACAAGCAACAATGTTTCAGTACAATTTGAAGGCATTTAGGAGGATGACAAGGTTTTGACATTTAGTAAAATGAATATAAAATGTGTTATTACATTGAAACATTGTTGTTGAATTCAACATAATGTAAGGCACCATTTTCTATTATTAAAGTATTAAGGAATTTGAACGTGTCGGATTGAGGACAGAAATGGACCAAAACGTTTCGGCATTTGATTTTCCTTGATGGGCCGCCGAGAGAGAAAAGAGGGCGGAGTCTTACCTCCAACGCAGTCAACTGAGTTGTGTGCAGAACCCCACAGGCCACAACGGAAACCTCCACACTTGATTTATTTCAATGTCTCTTAGGGCCCCCCCCTCCCCATATTCAAGTAAGAATTAGATCAGGGGGTGAGGCTGGTGGTGGAGCAGACGGGGGCGAAGGTCATGCAGGGGGGGAGGGGAAGGAGGGAACGACAGGGTCCTTGTACGGGGGGTAACCTAGGTGACGGCAACGTCCTGCTCAGGACAAAATGCCTTCTGCGCGATCACCCTGACGGACGCCTTCTACACGGGAGATAAAATCATGTCCGAGCGGAGGAAAGAACAGAGACAAGAAGAAGCACCACCTCCCTTTCCTTCTTCTTCCTTTATTTTCTCTCTTATATTCCCGCCGAGTGAGTGAAGAGGAGGGCAGGGGTGGAGTTGTTTAAGTCTTTTTTTTCTCCACTCCAAATTTGACTCCCGTTTGGCCCTCAGGGGTCCATTTGGTGGAAGTCGGCGAAGGCCAGGGGCGGAGGCCGGGGTCAGGGTTCACAGGTTAGGGGTTGAGAGGGTGGTGGTGTTGTGTGGATGGGTGGGGCTAGCGACTGAGGGGCAGCTGTGGCAGGGACATGGCCTGGTGGGGGAGACTCTGGGAGGTGAGGACGGAGAAAGGGTGACCTGGGGAAGGTGTAGAAGAGAGGGAGAGAGAAGGTCAGATGGAGAGGCAGGTGCAGTAGAGTACAGTGGCTAAAAAGTGGCTGAATAAATATTGCTGCTTCTGTTATGGTCACAACAGTAATAATCATTTTGTTTATTTCCACAGGCTATGAGCACCATTAGGCCCATGGTAAATCCCTCATGTGGTCACACGAATTATGCACATTTACAATGAAACTACTGCAGAATTTATGCATTTATGTTCTTTCAATTTTATTTATGTGCTTTTCAATCGGTTTCAAATATATTTGTAGACTTTTTATTGTTTGTAGATTTGTGTTTTTTTTTTTTATCCCTGAAGCTCTTTTTACATATTCTTATATATGTATTATATTATAGTATTATACATAATAATATTATTTTATTGTACATTCCTTTTGTTGTACATTCTAAATCAAACTAGGAATTAAAGTCGGAATTAAAATCTGTACCAAATCTGAATCCAAATCTGAATCCAAATCTGAATCCGAATCCAAATCCAAATCAAATCCAAATTTAAATCTTAATCTGAATCTTCATAATAAATAGCCCTGATCAGAGAAACAACATGACAGCTGCTCTAGCATCTGCTCTATCTCCTCTGCTCTATCGTGCAACGGGTCTTCCTCATGACTCCGGTCCACCGGAGCGAGCGGAGAGGGTCCACGGACCAGAAGGGTTGGTGCGAGGGGCCGTGGCTGAAGCAGTGACGTAACTTAGCCACTCACTGTCGATGTAGCCGTGGAGGGCCACCATGCGAGCCCTCTCAGGACTCCCGAAGGGCGAGTAATGAAGCTCATCCGGCAGCGAGGAGGGGATTCTGGACTGGGGGTGTCCCTGGGGTCCCCCGCTGTGCTGCGGGGTGTGTTTTTTGTGTCTTGCTCTGCAGTTTTGAAACCAGACCTATGAGGAGGGAATACAACCAGCCGTCACCGAGCTATAGGTGTATTTCACTAACAAATGTTGCACCCAACCCATATGAATACATTTTCCCATCAAAAACATGGGGAAAAAAACATGTAATTGAAATATTAAAACTTACTGCAAACATCGATAAAATGAATCACATTAACAATCTTAAAACAAACTAAATCCATGAAATAGCATTCCAAAAAGTTCTGTCCAATTTTTCCCACGGCCCAAACTGTGGACCTCATCAAAGGCTTCTACTGATGTATTCTGTCTGAACATGCTAATAACGTCCATACCTGTATAACCCTCCTGCTCAGTCCCGTCATGTCTGCGAGCTTCTGCAGCGTCTGGGCGTCTGGGTTGTTGTCTTGGGCGAACTGAGCCTGCATAATCTGCAACAGAAAACCACCTGTTAGCATAACACCGTCTGTATTCTGCATTCATTATTTCCCTGTGTGGACGCCTGGACCATCTGACCTGCAGTTGTTCTGCCGTGAAGGACGTCCGCGCCCTTTTGGCGGGTTTGGGCTGACTGTCCTGTTCGGTTGGAACGGCTCCTTCCAGGGTGATTCCACTGCCTGGAAAAGACAGGAAGAGCCTGCTTGTTATTTATTATTAGAATGTACTGGAGTGTGGCATTAGTCAAAGCAATGCTTTTCATTGAACCAGCTGTTATCACAATGACTAATTATACTATCAGTAGCACTTTGCATATAGTGACAGGACTCCTAGTAGTTTGTTTCTTCACTCTTGACTCACGCCAGAAATCTGAGTCCGTTGTAATATTTGCTTATATTTGCATGGCCAATATGACACATGTGATCACAGTGAAAGAGGAGAAAGAGTTCCAGATTCAAATTGTGTGGTTATTTAGGTGTTAAAACTGGGCTTAATTTGTTACTAGCTCTGCTCTTCTGTGTTGCTTTTACATGATGGACCCGCTGAAGAACAATGCAATGTGTGCTAGAATACTACGCTGTAGCAGCACTGTTCCGTTGTACGCTATGTCTCTTCTGTGTATAAAAGTATCTACTAAATGACACTAAGTAGACACTACCACAGAATGTTACGCCATTTAAGACTAATTTAATTTCTCAAGGGGGAAATTATTTGAGTGGACAGTTAAACATTGCCACTAATACCCTTATTAGTGGCACTCATTCAAAACAAAACTAACCTCAAACAACAAAAAAAATCCATGCACCAGACACACAAAAACATAATTATCTATGTGGCTTAGGGGGGGTGGGGGAAGGGGGGTCCCTGAGCCAAAACATATTGTTGGATGACAACAGAAGCAGGAGAAGAAAAAAAAAAAAAGCAAGAAAAAAATAACAAAAAGGAAAGAAAAAGCCCGGAGTACTGACCGTTCTCGGCAGCCCGTTTGAGGTTTTCCACCATGGTGTCGTAATGGACCCTGCACAGGACCTTCTCCTCCACCAAGCCAAACTCCTCTCCGGTCGACAGCTGCCTCTTACATGAGAAGCAGGCAAAACATGCCAAGTGGTAAGCATTGCCCCGGGCCCGCCGCACCCAGTCGCTGGCGTAGATCTGCCGACCGCAGCGGGCACACTTAGTACCGAACCTACTGTGAGATACAGAGGGAAACCACAGGGGAGGAAGAGGGAGTGAGACATAGAGAGAGAGGAGCAAGAGAGAGAGAGAAAGAGAGAGAGAAAAAGAGAGAGAGAGAGAGACATAGGGAGCGAGGAGCAAGAGCAGAGAGAGAGACACATAGAGAGAGAATGAGGAATTATGATCCAGGAGAACATTTTTACATTAAACAAAAATATGTTGTTTGTGAAATGATCTGGCCACCACTCTGTGACTCAACTTCCATGCAGGATTGACACGCCATTCCTATCCCACACACAAATAAACACGCACACTCACGCGTTACTGAGTGTTTGTGTGTGTGTGTGTGTGTGTGTGTGAGAGTGCGCGTGTGTGAGTATTCTTCTTGTTAATGTTAGCTGGAAGCCTTGGCAGACTCCTTGTTCTCAGTGTGAACTCGGAGGGCTTTGAGGAACCGACCTTGGGGAAGGATATGGCCTTCAACTCAGATTCAGACTCTGAGGATTCAGTCTGAGGCTGCAAGCTGAGTCTACAATGTAAACAAACCAACACCTGCAATTTCCCTTCTGATGCATGAAGGCCCTGACACCTACACACACCCACACACACACACACACACCCACACACACATAGACACCCATGCAGGCACACGCACACACTCCCATGCATGTGCACACTCACACACACTGACACAGCCTGTACACGGTAGGGTGATTTTACATTCAAGGGAAGATGAATAAAGACTGGTATGACATCACCATCTCGGCAATCGCCCTGCTGTAACTGATAGCAACAGTGAGGTCAGGCTACACATAAACACAAACCACCTGACCTTCTGTTATGGACAAAGGGTGGCAGTTTAAAGGACAGACAGGCAGAAAGACACTCACAGACACAGACGGACAGATAGGCAGATGGACTGACAGACAGACGGACGGACAGACTAGAAAAACTATTCGATAACATTGTTAACATTTGCAATAAATGACAGTGTGTGATTTAGCATGATGGGATTTACTAGGACATCATGATCATGATAGTACACATTGTGACGTTATAGTGAATTCATCATAAAATATTCAAACTTACTAATCGACCAGAACCAGTGATAGAGGTGGTGGTTGCAGTGGTGGATGTGGTGGTGGAGGTGGTGGTTGTAGCGGTGGTGGTGGATGTAGTGGTAGTGGTTGTAGTGGTGGAGGTGTTGGTGGTGGTGGTGGATGTAGCGGTAGTGGTTGTAGTGGTGGAGGTGTTGGTGGTGGTGGTGGAGATGGTGGTTGTAGCATTGGAGTTGGATTTAGTGGTGGTGGTGGTGGTGGAGGTGGTGGTTGTGGTGGATGTGGTGGTGCTTGTGGAGGTGATGGTTGTGGTGGTGGAGGTGCAGTTGTAGTGGTGGTGTTGGTGGTGTAGTTGGGAGATACATCATTGTGAGTGGGTGCTGGGGGTTTGACAGCAGAGAGCTGGTTCTGAAGGAGACGGCTGGGTTGAGTGGTGCTGGCAGCCCACCAGAGCTCCCCACTCCACCCAGGATGAAAGCATGCTGCAGCCCTCTGACGGCTGCTTGTGTGCGCGTATGCATCTCTCTTTTAATTCTTCACAAATATGAACTGGCTTGGCCACTGCAACACTAAAATGTTTTCAATCCTATTGCTTTAGTGCAGAAGAGAATATGAGTGAATATGTGTGTTTTTAGGACTTTCCCTAGCCTATTATAGTCTCTTCAACTAAACATACACATGAGTTCCACTAAGAAAGAAATCCTTGATTTCATTTAAATTGAAACTTTAGTGGTCAGCTTTACGAGTCATCAAAGGTATTTAACAAAAAGTATCTAGAAGTGAAAACGCCTGTTGTCTCTCACTCTCTGTGTTTCATGTAAGATTGTGGTATAAAAACACTGACTTGTTTCTACAGTAAAGACAGAAATATGGGGAAACGTTCATGGTAATATAGCCTGACAGCTTGTCAGCTCTGGGCTCCGAGATAGAACCCAGAAAAGGCAACAAATCGTCCAATTTCTGTATCCTCTTGTTTCGTTGTACCACACTCCCTTTGTGTCTGCCTAGGTTGTTATTTTATGTACTTAGTAAAAAACCTGTTGTTTATTTTGGAATCATGTCCACCCTTACAGGCCAGCCATATAACTTAACAGGAGAAAAATGCAAAACCAAATCCCAGAGCTTTCTCTGGGACTTCTCCTTTTACCACTCCTGCTTTCAGAATGATCTTTTTTTAACGCAATACACCAGCAGTTGAGAGAGATTATTAGGGAAGAACATATTTTTTCAGATAAATTATTTGATAATTCTAATTTCTTAATTCAAATAAATTCTGAAACTATGGAGGCGACCAGATCACCTTCCATAGGAATCTAGATTGGAGCAATGACACATCATCGCTCCAATCGTCCTTTTCGTCAGTTATTATACTGGGTAAAACTAACATTGGAAACGCTGGTATTTAAATGGCAAAATGTAACATTTAAATTGGATAAACATAATATATACGGCAGCCATTTTGAATTAAATAAATCCTCTAAATGGTCTTTTAAATATAGTTTGAATTGAAAATGTTCAACACTTAAATACAGGTTGTTTACACATGTTACTAATTGTAAACTATTACTATTATATTATGATATATCTGCATGTTATTTTCTCTCTGTCCGTCTCAGATACCTCCCCGGGTCTTACTCCACTCTGGTTCTGCTTGATTTGGTTGTCATGGAGACCTAATCAACCACACTGTAACTGATGAGAGTGTTCTGCTCTCTCTCTCTCTCTCTCTCTCTCTCTCTCTCTCTCTCTCTCTCTCTCTCTCTCTCTCTCTCTCTCTCT